>JBBYHM010000003.1:5211365-5231115 GCA_038381775.1 Adansonia rubrostipa | reverse complement strand
GACCTTCTAGATTCTTTTGGCTTGGCTGCTGCTGCCTGCTAAGGCAGCTAATTGGTCGGAGCCACCAAGTATTTCCAATTGCCAATGGGAGAAGTGACAAAGGTCCAGCAGATTGTAGCCACCGTCAGCTTGAAAGAACCATTTTGTTTTGAACATTATTAGTTAGGGATCCTCTCCCCCACTGGCTCTTGCATTTCACCAAACTGCAAGAATTTTAACACTAATCCATCCACATTGCTGAAGCAGCAACTCAGTAAACTAAGACAAGAAAAGAGGGTGCTTAGTTTCCAATTATCCTCAAAATTCACTAATTTTCTTATTATTTTCCAATTAACATTGATATTAATGGATACAAAAATTATCAGAAACAAAATTACAGATCACCATACAGCATGAGAATAACAAGAAAATAAAAGAGCCTGAGTAAAAAAAGAAGATTGTCATATCTCTTTAGATTCTCAGTTTCATTTTCATCCCAGCTGCTTTCTTTGCCCATCTGATCATAAAACAAGTGCATTTTTCTAAGCTTTGAAGCAGTTGACGTCAGATCTCTCTCTCTCTTTTTTTCTCCTCTTCCTCTCAGCTGTGGAAGGTTCCCCCAGATCTGTAAATCTACCACATTATTTTTATTTTTATTTTTTTGCTTTACTTGTTCTTTAGCTTTCAATGTCAAAAAACACAAAGGAAAAAACCAGATAAGGCAACGAGAGTGGTAACCCAACAAGGTAAAAACAACTTTTCAGACCCTGAAGGAGCTGGTGGAGTGTGGTAGTAGAAAGGAAAGTAAGGGACAATAGGGTTTGGCGGCGGCGGTGTTTGGTAGTTTTTGTACGTTGGTGGAGGGTAGTACATGCCACCAATAACACCACTTGGCGGCGGTGGAGCATAGTTGTTGTTGTTGTTGCTGCCCCCAGATTGAGGTGGTGGCGGAGAGTAATAGTAGCTACCACCACCAGAGCTGGGTGGAGACGGAGGCGGTGGGCAATAGTTGGTGCTAGCTGCTGGTGGAGGTGGTGATGGAGATGGTGGCGGCGGTGATCGAACTTGCTGGCACGGATTTTCACATGAAGAACACATTGTGCATTCGATCCGATATTGGGGTATCACATTTGGATTGCTACTAATTTCTTCTGAAGAGACCACTAAACTCAGTAGCATCATCAGAAACGTCGAAACTGTCAGAAAATTTTCCATCTTTGGGAAGATTTGAGAAGCAAATAACAACTTTGATTCCCTTAATATTGATCAACTGAATTTCTCTAATACATCCACCAAGAAAAGAAAAGTTAGAGTTGAAGGAAAGAATAGCTGAATAGGAGAGAAAGCGAGTTTAAAAGACGTGAATGCGCCCCTTATAATTGAAGTTTGAAGCTAACGAGAATCTATTTTACGATGTATTAAAGAAAATGATTAATTTAAAAAAAGCTGACACCGACACGTTTTACCTTAACCCCCAAGGCAGCAAAACTTTGAACAGGACACCGAATTTCACGCGGAATGTGAAGAGTTTTACTGAAAATTCATTGGTTTATTTATAGATTTTTTAATTTTTTATTAATTTAAAAATAGAATTGAGTTCAGATGTATTTAATTTATGAATTAAAAATTAAATTAAATTAAATATATTTAATTATGATTTAAATTAAATATAATTAAAATTAAATTAAAATTAATGAAAACGAATACTATAGCTTAAATCAATTTTTAATCTATTCCCAATCCTATTTCAGGGGCATAAATGTGAGTTTATGCAAGCATTCTTTTAAGAAATAAAATTAGTTTAAAATAGATGAAAATACTTTAGTAAAAATCAGAAAAAAAAAAAGGTGTTGTGGTAATTGAAAAGGGTAAAAAATTTGGTAAGGTGTTAGGTGGTAATTGAGAAGGGTTAATAATGGTGTAAGAAAATTTGTCCCAAATAAATAAAGCGGTTTGAGAAAAATGTACGTACAGTCATAAGTGGAGTGCTTGACTCGTGGAAAGATTTAACACGTGTAAAAAAAAGAATAAAACGACGAGATGATGACGCGGTGCACGAGCGAAGACGTGAAGCAGACGCAAGCTAAACGTGATTTTTGCCTCATTTAACCGCTCGAGTGTTGCAGAGTGCACTGCTGCCAAAGCCGGCCTAATGTTTTTTTTCTTAATGAATTTTGGTTACTCTTTCTTCCTAATTTAAATTCATAATATTTTAATACATTAGTATGCGAAGCTAATCAGATCATATCAAAATAATAGGAAAGAAGTTTCAGCCCAGCCCAAGCAGGTCTCAAAGATATTATATACATATATATAAAATTAAAACTAAATGAAATAAATTCAAAAAGACTTTAATTTAAACTTGTCCATAATTAAAACATTAATTGCATAAGGTTAATTTTTTTTGTTTGAAACCTACCTTTTATCACTTGAGTAGATCGGTATTAAATTGTTTTTGTTTGAATCTAATAAATGTTAAACATTTTTCGATTTGTAATTCAAGATAAATCTTTAATTGTTATAAACAAAAAGTTTTGTTCCCCATCAATTACGCATTATCCTTCGCATTTGTCATCTTATTTCTTTAGTAATAGGAAAATATTTATAAAATTACTTGCTTGTGGCTTATCTCGACGTATTAAACCAAGCGTACAACTTTGTATTTGATAAAATGCTATGAAAATGTTTCTAGACTTTTGATAAAGTAAAACCAAATTATTAATGATAGAGCTAGGAATGAATATCTTAGTAATTAAGAAGATGATAATGTTGCCAACTATCTTAGGTAATAATATGTATATAAAAAAATATATACACACACGAAGATAGATCCATTTATATTGGTGTAAAATTAAATTAATTTTACATATGTACATAACCTTTTCTAAATCTTACTAAGCTAACTAATTGCTAGAATCTTCATGTACGAAGAGTTTTGAATTAATTAGATATCTCTACTACATCGATAAAGAAAATTATATTTTTCAATATATATTTAACGTTTAAAAGTTTTTAATGCTAAAGAAATAGTTAAATATTTTTAATTTACTTAAAATTTAACGTGCATAATTTCTATGAATAGAGTATAAAATATGATGGTTGGATTGAACAAATATAAATCATGTAAGTTATATAGAAGTTCCTTCTCTATATCTACCTATCTATCTATCTATCTATATATCTATCTATCTATATATATATATATATATATATATATATATATATCATGGTTTCCTTAACCGACACAGAAACCATTTTTACTTTGCTATTTCTTTTGTTTCCTTCAACTTTTTGGACCGCCAAGGGAGCTTCCACACTTTACATGACAAATAATCTCTACTTCTTTTCAAGCATGATTTCTTATATAGTTAGAAAAGCCTACACTTAAATGGATTAAAATCTTAAAACACAAACATATAAGGATATTCGAGTCTTGTAAATATATAAGGATTCTCATAATGAATCGATCCAGTACAAAGTGGATAAATTAGATTGAGTAAATTTTTTTATATCAAAATTTCAACTAAAAACACAATGATTTTAAGTTACCATTTTATAAAGAAAATTTACTAACAAATATTCTAAATCATTATTTAAAATTATTGTATAAAATAAAATCATTATTCAATACATAAAAAATATGAATAAAACCGCCAAATAGTGCATTTAATACAACGTCATTATAATCGTTGCTTTGAATGGAACTTCGTGATTAAAAGTACTCATTCTTTTTCAATGCAACATAATACATACACTAGTCAGAATAGTTGAAACAATGTTGTTGTGTAAATTCGAGGACTACTACTAACTTCTTTATCAAGAACAAGGAGATAAAAGGGACAATTTGTACAACAGTGACTACACTACTTTTTTTTTTTCCCATTGACTGAAAAAGTTGCTGGGAAATGATCAAAAGGAGTTTAAATGGACCAACAAAACAGGCAAATATGTATCTTTATAATTCGTGGTGGAGGTGGAAACTGGGAAGGTCGGTGAATTGTTGAGTGACCATAACCCATTTTCTGTAGGGTCTATGCATGACGACAGTAACACTTTCAGACAATTAACAGTGATCCTAGGTTCCTATCCTCCTAATCCAGACAAAGTCTTTGCTTGGTTGGCTGTCTAATATTGGCGTAACTTCCCGGTCCCTTTGATGATTTTGATCTGTCTGTGAAGAGAATTTTCTAGTTTGCTTTATTCTCAATCCCTCCACATGCCATGTATGGCTTCCTCCAGCTTTACCATCTTTAAATCTGGCAGGTTTACAATATATTTCATTGAAAATTTTGATGATTGATGGCTTCAGATACTTTATTTTTCTTTAATCCACATATTAAGTTACAGGTTTCCATGTCGGATATGTTGATGTTTTTCTCATGTCGTACATAGACGCTTACCCAAGTTCGAGTACTATAGGTTGATGTTTCTTTGAGGGACTAATGGAATCTAGAGAGAGCTTTCTGGTATGGCAAACCTTTAAGGTTGTCAAAAACTTATTATTATGAAAGCTGAATAATTTCCAAACTTATCACTTGCATTAGCAACTAATGACACAAGTATTTGAAGAGAACTTTTGACTGGTTATAGAAGCAATAATGAAGCGAAGAAATATATATATATATATATATATACATGCCCAAAGTTTTGTGTTATTCTACTCTTTTATGTTTTTGTTAGTTTTAGCATTACGCCGTCAACATTATTGGAAAAATAGGAATAAAAAGTAAGAATTAAGAATTATTTTGCCCCAACTCTTTTTTTTTTTTTAAATGTATATTTTTTACATTCATATTTAATTAATATATGAATATGAGTATGAGATATGATTGTTTAAAAATTTTTTAAATTTATAAAAAAAATTTTAAAAAAAAATATATCTATATCAAATATATATACTAACATTTAACAATCATATCCAAAATCGATTAACAGGGCACATTTAACATCTGGATTCATATATCAGAAAGTTATAGAGATGCTTAATTATTGGTTGGTTTTTGGTTTTAGTCTCTTAGGTTGGGAGTTGGGAGTTTCTTTCAATGGATCGAGCAAAATAGTGCATCCATTATCTCCATTTCACTGTTTCTGGGCCTTGAAATCCAACTATCATTTTCTTTTTTGGGTCAACTAACCTCCAATCTTCCATCATCCGCCATGTTCTAAGTTCCTCGTCAGAACACCTGCACGCTTTAGGTATGGCACAGACAAAGACGTGCCCGCAACAACAGCCGTAGATTATGCAACAACTTATTCATCTCTAATCTCCTTGCAATTCATCTGTTCTTTTTTATTATTATGATTTTTTTTTTCAAATTAGGTAGAAGTTCAAGGATAATGAAATAGAATTATAAGTATTGAGATATGAATTTTGACGGAGGGTTCTGTTAGAAAATTTTAATTTAAAAAAATAATTTTGAATTTAATAAATAATATAAATTATGTAATAAAACACAAATAAATATAAAATTTTAATAAATTTTTTAAATTAATTAATTTATTAGATGCCTATTTATTATTAAATTTAAAATATATTTATAAATATTTAAGAATTTAAAATTCACATTGTTACACTTTTCAAATATATAATTATATTAAATTTTAACTAACTTATATATAATATATAGATTTTATTTCGATAATTTACATAGTAATTAAAATTCAAATTCATGTTTTCAAAAGTGATTTTTTTTTTTTCATTTGAAAACCCAAACAATAACAGAACAAACCAAACCTTGATTATACCTTTTTCCTGGTAATAATATTACCAAACTAACATATTCAAATGCATTGCATGTTCTCGCAAATTTAAAGGGAAACACTAATATCGTGTTAAGATTTTATAATTTTTTCATCCAAAATAAATAAATAAATGGACTAATGCTCTGCAAAACTCAAGATTATAAATAAAGTTGAGAATATGGTCACATATCATGAATGCTAAGTATTAACCATGATAATGAATGCTATATATCACCAATTTTTAATTAAAAAAATTAAATTTATTCTTTAAAAAATAGAGGATTTTGTAAGAGTATCTTAAGTTCTCTTTTAAGATTAATTACTATTTTAAATATAATAATTGATAATTTATATATTAATTTATAAAATCTTATAGATACTAGTTAAATTTGTTTTATTTTAATTTTATATTTTATCGATAAACTTCATAAAAATTTTTTAAAAAATAATATGATATTTTTTTTATTTTTGACAACTTGGCCGGTCCTAGCATTTTCCTAATTTATATAATAATATTTTTATTAATTTTTTTAAAAATTATATTTTTGTATAAAATATATAGAAGAGTAAAAGACTCAAAGTGGAGCCCTTAAAAACAACGGTTCCCAAGTCCTCTCGCTTTTCCACGCCACCCAATGACTTTCTTTCCTAATTCAAAATACAGAAAGAGCCAAAGCCAACCACTTTCCATTATTGCAACGGAAACTTTTTTTCTTGCCCTTTCCTTTCACATTCTTTGCCCCCGTAAAAGAATTTCCCTTTCCTCTTTAAATTCCATAATATTAAATATGATAAATTAAATTAATAATAAATAATTAAAATATAATAAAATATAAAATATAAATATTATAAAATTCATATAAATATAAAAATTTAATTAATATAAAATATTTTTAATATATTTTTAACTCATTATAAATATATATCTGATAATTTTAAATATAATCATATGAATATAATATACATAATTATTATATAAATATATAATATATGATTATAATTAATATATTAAAATTAATATAAATATAAAATATATAATTATAATAAAATAAAATATAACTATGATATAAATATACCGGATACAAAGCTGACGAATATACAAATAACACAAGTTCTAACATTTAAAAGGCAAAGCGAACAAGTTAAACCTAACCAAACAGCGTCATCGGCTTTAAAATATTTCCTCTGGACATGATCAAAGAAATCATGCTTTCAAATTCCAGCGTCTACTGAGCTGTCTTGTCTGAACTTCAACCCGAACTTCCTCTTCTTACGCGTTTGTTTTTCGCTACAAATTCTTTCAATTTCTTTCCTTTTTTTTTATTGATCTTTTTTTCTTTCAACAAAAACTTAGAATTTGAAGTTCATGGCTTTGAAGATGAACTACAATTTGCTCTTCGTCTTCGAACTTTCACTCTTTTTTTCCCTTTTAAACTTCTCGTTGTCGCAAACCGACGTCGAAGCTCCATCCCCCGCCGCTGATTCTTGTAATGGGATCTTCTTATCTTATGCTTACAGTTCTGGAACCAAGTTAAAACCCACGGATCCGACCCACCAGCCGTACAGGTTCGAGTCGGTTTTAACGGTGCTGAATAACGGCGACGAGGAGCTTAAATCGTGGAAAGTTTTTGTGGGGTTTCAAAACGATGAGCTTTTGGTTTCAGCGTCGAATGCGGTTTTGGCTGATGGGACAAGTTTGCCTGCCAGTGTTGGGAACGGGACCCTTTTTGCTGGGTATCCGATGACTGATCTGAAAACGGCGATCGAGACAGCGGGGGATTTGACTCAGATGCAAGTTCAAGTTAAGCTTGTTGGAACTCAGTTTGGAGTGGCGGCTCCTGCTGTGCCTTTGCCTGAAAATATTCAGCTTGCTAATGATGGGTTTGTTTGTCCTAAGGCTTCTTTGCAAGGTAAAAAAAAAAAAAAAAATCTCGGCTGAAGTTATTAAATTATCTATTTTTTATGTTGATTTTGGCATGTTGTTTGGCTGAGTTGGGATATTTGAGTAGATTAGTAAAACGAAATTGACAACAGAAGCTTTGAGTCATGTAGATTTCTTTGGATTTGGTTAAATTTCTTTATTTGTTTAGGAACAAAAGATTATCATGTAGAAAGAGTGGGAAAAAGTTTAATTGGAAGGGGTTTTCTGGGTGAAAAGTTTGATTTGGATGAAGTCATTCATTTGATAAGAATCTTAAGAAATCTGAATTGAACTAAATTTGTCTTAATAAGAACCAGCACTTAGTTTAAGAATGTTTTTAGCTGTTTAGTTATGAATTTGTTAACCAAGGCCGAATAGAGATCAAAAACTCTTTGATCCTGTTTCAAGTTTTTAAGCTAGTAAGGCTGATTGTTGTTGTCAAATTGTAGTCTTGAGCATTAGTTTAGTTGTTCATCTCTTTCAATCCGACCTGAATTACTGCAGGCAAATGAGAAAATGAGATCATCTTTTCTTGGGCCTGAATTGTAATTTCATAGACTTGAGCATTAGTTTAGTTGTTCTGAATTTTATTTCAATGAAATGTGCTTTTCACATGTTGATGGGTATATGTTTTACCGTTGGTGGTTCTTCCAGGTAAAAATGAGATGCAAGTTTGTTGCACCAAAGACCCAAATGTCAAAACTAATGTTACCGTGGATGAGGAATTCCTGCCTCGGCAAAGTGGCGATCTTACAATTATGTATGATGTGACCAGAACATATGATTCAAACTATTGGGCACAGGTTACTATCTCAAACCATAACCCCCTCGGGCGTCTTGATAATTGGAAATTGAGCTTTGATTGGATGAGGGATGAATTTATATATACCATGAAAGGGGCTTATCCGTATGTTCTTGATTCATCAGACTGCATATTTGGTTCGCAAGGACAATATTATAGAGATCTAGACTTTGGCAATGTGTTAAATTGTGAGAGAAGGCCAACTATTATTGATCTGCCTCCAACAAAGGCCAATGATACAACCCTTGGGCTGATCCCAAAATGTTGCCGAAATGGTACAATCTTGCCCCCATCAATGGACCCTAGCAAGTCAAGTTCAGTATTCCAGATGCAGGTCTTTAAAATGCCACCGGATCTCAACCGCTCCGAGCTCTCTCCTCCTCAGAATTGGAAGATCAATGGCACATTGAACCCTGATTACAAATGTGGTGCCCCAGTGCGTGTAAGCCCTAGCCAGTTCCCGGACCCAAGTGGCTTGCCATCAAATACGACTGCAGTTGCCAGCTGGCAGGTGGTTTGCAATATTACACAGCCCAAGGGTGCAAGCCCCAAGTGCTGTGTATCCTTTTCTTCATACTACAATGATTCAGTTGTCCCATGCAGAACGTGTGCATGTGGGTGCCCCGGCAACACAGCCCGTACTTGCAGCACAAATGCTCCAGCTGTTCTTCTTCCACCTGAGGCACTTCTCATTCCATTTGAGAACCGAACTGCTATGGCCCGAGCCTGGGCTGATCTTAAACATCGAGCAGTGCCCAATCCAATGCCATGTGGTGACAATTGTGGGGTCAGCATAAACTGGCATCTTCTTACAGACTACTCTCGAGGATGGAGTGCTAGGATCACAATATTCAACTGGGATGAAACTGCCTTTCCTGACTGGTTTGCTGCAGTAAAATTGGATAAAGCGACCCCTGGGTTTCAAAAGATGTATTCCTTCAATGGAAGTGCCTTGGAGTTGAATGGCATTAACGATACTATATTCATGCAAGGTCTTCCTGGATTAAATTACATTGTGGCTGAAAGCGATGGAGCCAACCCGGAGAAAGACCCAAGGGTGCCTGGAAAACAACAGACAGTGATCTCATTTACCAAGAAAAGTACCCTTGGCATTAATGTGGCTGCAGGTGACGGGTTTCCCTCTAAAGTTTTCTTCAACGGTGAGGAGTGTGCTCTTCCTTTAGTACTGCCAACAAACGACAGTAATCTAAAGGGCTGTACCACAATACTCTCACTCTTCCTAGCTATTCTTGTATTCATGATGATGCAGCAATAGCTGGAATAAGCTACTACTTGGTTTTGCTGGTCTTACATGCAGCTTCTCTGTCAGTCATGTTGCATCAATGGCTGTGACGAGCGACCACTCCTGGTTTTGTAGCTGATACTGATTTGTTAATTCTTTCTGTTGTTTGATCATTCTATGCCTTTTGGTATTACTAAAAATGCATGCTGTGGAATTTGAAGTACATGGACTGGGATCGGTCATCTTATTATGATGCTCTAACATAGTCCTGAAAGTAGACGACTTTCATGTCATGATCTATATGATTATATAGGACTACCTTTTGGATGAATATTATGTAGAGAACATTGATTTTTTATGTTTTTTTTATATCCCCTTCTCGGATTTTATGATGATTTTTCGTTTAGTTTCCTATAAATATTAACACATCATTTCTTTGTGCTTTACTTTAGCAAGCTTTTTTTTTTTTTTCTTTTTTCTTTTTTGGATTTGCCCGGATATATTATCTGATCATCGGTCACGAAAATCTGAATTCGAAACCTCTACAGCATTTTGAACAAACTGATAGTAAGAGTATTGCATTTGCATGGTTCTGACATTATGCTAGAGCGTCCATTGATGGAGAAGAGAAGAGTTTGAACCCTGAGTATGCTCCATCCATCAAAATTATAGACGAATTGGGTATGAGTCAGTGAATTTGTTGCAGAATTGCCAGGCTATGTTGCCCGACTTTTCATATTTATTTGAGTGTTTGTGTCCAATGCATTTTCAAATATAAGCATGGGGATACGATCATCTAAATATATAAAAAAAAATTTATAAAAAATTAAACATACTCATATTGAACATGTATATATATCCATCTTTGACTCCCACTTCAAATCCAAGTAATATAGCTAAAAAGTTAAAAGTTAAGTGTAGAGCAATCAAATGATTACGAGGATCCCATGAAACTTAAAGGGCAAGAAATAGCCAGAAACTAACACCCAGACTTGTGTCTAGAGCAATCCAATGGTGTGTATGTACATGACAGTCAATTCGTTTAGAAAAAAAAAAGGGGGGGAAAACAACAAAAAGAAGACAGGATAGCATCAACCTTCCCCATGGCAGAGCAAAGGGAGTTTGAAGAACTAGAAAAAGAAAAAAAGAGCAAACTTCATCTGTTATTAGAGTTAGAAAGTCTCCCATAATCAGCTGATGTCTAGAAACAATGCCCTCCACAACTTGACATGTATCATGCTGGATAACCTTAAAGAAGCACTCTAAAATTAGTTGATCCTGCCAGATTTTGCTACCGAAAACAATCAAAAATTTTGCATGAACACCTTTGCATATCATGCAGGAAGTATATTACACATGACAATTATCTTCCAATGGTAACTCATATCAAATCCTGATTATCTTGTCATCTGATCCAGGTACGTGTTCGAAAGAAACCAGCAGAACATGATATTCACAAAGGAGGATGCAGTTTTTTGAACTAAGCAAACACAGTTTCTTGAAGAAACACGAACTTCAGGTTCCACTGACTGATTGCCAAAGAGATATTTCTGTTACAAGGAATATGTACATCAGAGACTGCAATCATGGAGAGAACTGGAGCATGGCAGAACCGCACCCCCTAAACTGGAATATTATCAATGGAATATCCATCAAAATCAAACTCGTTTTCAGTCGGTGCAATGCCTTCTTGCTGCCAGAAAATGGAACTCCAAGGTGAGTGAATATACTGATTGATTCATGAAAGTAGGTACTGACTTTAAACAGACATTATAAAGATTAAGAGAAAAAAGCCAACCTGTTTGAGAAGAGCACTCATGAGATCCTCTTGTCCGAAGTGATCAGGGAATAGATTGGTAGGGCTCCCATCAACAACGCTCTCAGACTTGACCCTTATTGTATTGTCACCAAGAAGGTTGTTGAGATGTTGGTTAACATTTTGTGCATTCACATGCTCCTTAATATCTCCTGCTGCTGAGAACATTGCCTTGCTTACAACAGCTGCATTGCTGTTCTGTCCATTCATTTGGCCAGAAGAAAATCCTTGTTGACCTAAAACTGATTGCGTAAGATCAAGGTTGCCTTGAAGAGAGTTTGAATGGTGAGAGGCATCAAATGTCATGCCTACATTCTGTAGCTCCCAATTTTGGGGTTTATGTTGATTCAAGTCATTAAATATATCATAACTGGGCACGAATCCCCCTGGCCCTTTAATTTCAGAGTTAACATCTTCCTGAAAAGCCCCTTTAGTTGCGAGGCCAGAAATCCCAGGGGTACTTCCAAGAGGGAAACCATTACCAGGTAAATCTGAAGCATGATTCATGGGGAAATTCATCATCGAAGAGGTCTGTGAAAGCAGATTATAACCAGGGGCTCTAATATTTTCCGGAATTCCATTTCTTGAAGAGACATTGGCAGCAACCCCATTTGATAATATTGGCTGCCCCATGGATGAGGGAAGCCTGGGAGCATGACCGAAGGTGGAATCATTGAGTATCTGCCCTCTTGACAGTGGCTGACCCATCTGCAACGACAAAGAATTATTTTGGCTACTTTGCGCACCATGGGAAGCGACTTGCATATTTATGTTTCCTATTGATTGTGCAGTGTGATGCAAGCCGGCCATATGCTTTGGCTCCATGGTTGTTGGAATTCCATGGAGTAAATTTGTTTGCTGCTTATGGTTCATATGTTGTTGCTGCCCTTCTCCGAATCTCAACTTTGGATTTTCAAAACTGAAGATGTTTCTTTGATCAACAAGGGTCATAGGTATGCCTGATTTAGCAGTCGCCCGACCGAGCCCTGCTGCTTGGAGTCTAGCAAGACTTTGTGCAGGAAGTTGACCAGTGGCAGCAAGAGTTTGAAGATCGAGTCCATTGAGTGAAGACAGTGGCCCAAAAGTTGCTTCTTGGGAGCTGATAAAAGAAGTATTCAAATTACTCGGGTGCTGCGACACCCCACTCAGCCTTCTAAGATACAAGCGATATTTCTGATCACATGATAACATGATGATTATCATCAAAGGACCAAATATAATTCTGAGAATTATTTATTATTTACAGATGCAGGCAAGTGAAAAGTTTGTGCGTTTAGTGAACTTATACCGAACCTGAAGGTGGCTGGCAACATTTTCTCTGGTAAGTCCAGGAACATTCATCAACTCCAAAATTTTCTTTGGCACAGCCTCTGTAAAAGAAAATCAAACAGAAAAATTCATAAGATAGGAATGATAGAGGCAGGTACCAAATGTGAATGAAGAGAAACACCAAAAATCAAACAGGCAAGTAGTTGCGCTAGAAGATTCTTCTATATACTTGAAGATTTTTATCATAAGATTCTTGTTCCTGAAAATCCGCACTTTTCCAAACCCAGAAAACAGATGAAATTCTAGGGTTACTCCTTGGAGCAAATACTTTTATACATACTTCTTCCGGTTGATCTACACCATACTCTATTCTCGTAAGATAATACACACTGGCTAACAGTCCGCCTGGTGCTACATCATAGGCACATTTAGAACGTAGATCATACCCTAATTTCTGTCAGACATATGTGTCCAGCATAGATAATTTTAAGAAAAATGAAAAGTCCGGGTAACACAGATTGTAATGCAATTCTATCCAAAAGCATGAGCTTATACAAACAACAAATCAAATAACAAAAAAAAAAAACATCAATAATTGAAGATTGACTTAGACTAATACGTGATAATCAGTAGAAAACACTTCGACTCCCATCCTTGAGTTATTTGCTAAAACCCTTTAACAAGAAAAGTGAAGTATGAAAACTTCCGTCCATGTTATGTACCTTCTCTTAAAGTACAAGAGAGTTTCACCAGTTTTCGGAAAATAAAAGCACAATCACAAAGCTTAAATAATCTTGGTAATCACTGGTAATTATATGCTATTATAATAGAAAAAGATATAATCCTCAGCAAGTAAACATCAGCGAATTGAAAGAAATGGGTAAAAGACTCATACTGTCAATGCCTAGTTGATTAACTGCTACAACAAACTGTTGATGGAGCTCAACGGACCAGACAACCCTCGGCTTTTTTAGTGTGGATGTATCATCCCTCTCATCATTTTCATCTTCATCATCCTTCCTTTTTTTTGAGCTTTTCCAATTCCCTTCATTAGCTGACGATGAGTAATCAGCATCTTCAGCTTGTTTTTGCTGCCGATCTCCTTCTTCTGCACTTCCTGATTGCTCAAAGTCCTTCCACTCGTTCTTCCTCTTCCGAACCACATGCTGCCATATGTTCTTCAGTGCCTCGATACGAACTGGTTTGATTAGGTAATCGCAGGCACCGTGTGTAACACCCTTCATAACAACATGCTTCCCATCATCGGCTGACATCACTGCAGAAATACAAGTCAAATAAGGCCAAAAAGGTACCCCCAACCCCATGAAATTGTCAATCCATGGTAAGTAAAACCATGTCAAACATTTATAATAGAGTACTTACTGATTACAGGGAGGTCCATCTCCAAACCAATATGCTCAAGAAGTTTGAATCCATCCATGTCTGGCATGTGGACATCACTGATAACAATATCGAACCCATTTTTGTTCTCTCGTAGCATAGACAATGCAGTCTCTGCTCGATTGCATTTGGTAACTGAAAAAGTAAATCACAAATCACCCACTCATTCATCAAATTACAAGACTGACATATCAGTCTCTTAGCTCCAAAGTTTCAAAAAGAGCATCAAACTCCCAAATTTAACAAATCGTACTTTAAAGCTAATGAAATACTTCAAGAAATTTGTAGAAAAGAAGCTAATCTCAAACCAAGTTACAAAACCTAACTGTTCCCAAATCTAACAAAAACAAAATCATTTCTTTTTGCTTTGACTTACAAACAAAATCAATATAAGCAAGAAAAAAAAAACCCAACAAATAATCATTTACAATTTGTATAATAGATGTAATAAACCTAAAACAAAAATAAAATCAAGTGTCTTAATCAAAAACCTAAAATCAAGACAACCCAACCCAACCCAAGAAAGAAATATGACCACAAAGCCTTGTGCATAATACCTTCATAAAGGCAGGTTCTTAGCATCTTTTCCAGGATCATTAGACATGTCGGATCATCATCAACAACAAGAACACGCAAACCAGCAGGAAACTGATCAGAAACTACATCTCCTGCTTTCCAAGCAGCACTTGAGCTAGCAGTTGACATGGATCCTCTTCCACTACTTGAATTCATCTCTCAAAAAAACTGACCCAAACCCAGGAAAATAAAAGAAAATAAAAAAAATTGCATAAAGATGCTGCCTTTCACATCCTTGAACTAAGCATAAACAAAAAGATTGATACTTGATACCCAGTTGACAAATCAAATAACTCAAAATTAAGATTTCAGCTGAAATTTGATGGAAAAAGAGAGTGATTTTGGATTATTGGAAGAGATTTATATAAAGTTTTTGTGAGATTGAACCTGAAGACATTTGCTTTGTATAAGATTCAAGCCCAATTTCGCTGTTTTCTGGAATTTTTTTTTTTTTTGCATTATTATTGTTATATATTTTATTTAATAAATAAATAATAATGAAAAAAATTTTTATTCAAAAGTGGGTCAGTCCCACTCAGTGGATCCAGCTCACATCTGATATTAACTAACTCCACAAAAGTTCAACGGTAAAAATGAAAAAAAACAAATCCTCTTCACATACTTTTACTGTCAATTGTTATTATTATTATTTTTTTACTTTTAAGTTGTTAATGGATAGTTTCTTGAGTTAAGTTACACTCAGTTCATAAAAATACAAAATTAATTAAATTATAAAATCAAAAAAATATTAAATAATTATAATTATACTTTTAAATATTTTTATATAATATTCTTTATATAAAAAGTTACAAACTTTTCTAAAACTACTCAATTCAAAGGTTACCAATTTTTTTTACAATTTTTTTGAAAAATTATTTACTTAAAAAATTATATATTTTTAATTTTGTTTTATTAAACACAATTTATTTATCTTTTTTTTTAGATATATTTTCACTCATGTATGGATTCTAATTTTCATAATAAATCAATTTTCATTCAAAATTCTTAATTTTTAAATTTTTTTTAAAACTATTTTAATTGGGTAAATTTTTTTTTCAATAATGCAATGCCATTTTCAAATTCTAAAAATTTAATACTCTCTATCATTTAATTTTTTTTTTTCCAAATCTTGAATGTGCTTAGCAAAAAAAAAAAAAAAAATCCAATTTAATACCTAAGTTCTTGATTTTTTTTTTCATAGCTTCATTTGTCAAATGTCTTTAAAACCAACTTATTAATTAGATTTTTTTTTCTTCAAATTGACCTAAAAAAAGGACACCCTTGAAAATAATTTACTCTTATTTTTGTTGATAAATCAAATTTTCCATAACAATTATGATTAAAAGTTTTACCCATGATTAGTAGTGGAAACATTTAAATATATATTAGAACATTGTTGTTCAAATCTAAAAAATATAAATCAATTTTATATTAAAATTTTCATGTAATATATTGATTTATTAATTAATTTGTTTGATTTAATTCTATTACTTTTATATGATTATAATTTGCATTTTTAAATTTGTTAAAAAATTAAAATCAAATCAAATAAAAAATTGACAAGGTAAGGCAATCTCAGTCCCCTTGCCACTGTGGGAAGGTTATTTGGTTTTCACTTTAAGGTTTTTGAGGGTGGTCATTATTAATTCACATATTTAAAAAAATAATTATTTAGTACATAAGTAATAAAGTTTTTTTTTTAATTTTATAAGTGAAATTAAAATACTATCATGTGTTCTAAATTTATATTTAAAAAATAAAAACTAAATAAAAAATATATATGACAGTATTTTAGCTCAGCTTGTAGAGTTAAAAAACTTCATTGCCAGTATATCAAATAATGATCCTTAAAAAATTTGTATATCAATTTTCTTTAAAAACTAAAAGAAAAAAAAAAACTAAAAATCAAACAAACAAATCTTTACATATTGATCGTCAAAGACCTAACAAACGGCTTCATATAAGCGCACATTCGTGTTCCTAGAAAAGAATAATATCCGAGTTCTTATAAGTGCACTTTTAAGAAGGGACAACCATAGATCTCCAAATATAATTAATTTCAGACTATAAAAAGAATAAAAATATTTGAGTAAACATAAAAAATAAAATAAGAATAAAATATATTTTAGATCTTTTTATTAATTTTTTATTGATATAATTTTTTTTACTCTAAACTTTTTTGGAAGATATACTACTAATCCTTTTGGTATTTTATCTCTGTCAAATTAAGCTTTTATTATTAGTATTATATATATTTTGTTTTCACCCCTAACCTCCTTATTTGACACGTTCTATGGTTTATTATATATG
This sequence comes from Adansonia rubrostipa, assembly GCA_038381775.1. NCBI lineage: Eukaryota > Viridiplantae > Streptophyta > Magnoliopsida > Malvales > Malvaceae > Adansonia > Adansonia rubrostipa. Next base: position 5,214,056 of record JBBYHM010000003.1, on the reverse strand, counting down.
ACATCATCCCTCCAATATTTTTCAAAACATAATTTTGACTTTTTACTACCTATATATTATTGCCTATTTTTATTTCTTCATTGAATTAAAATGTATCACTGTTTTATTTACTAGTACTATATTTTTATTTTTGGTAAGTATAGTATATAAATACTAAAAAAAGATGGGATGGGCAAGTCAATGGTTGAGAGGAGGACAAGGACCACTTCTCTTGGCAACACACATTCAATGGCTCTATATAATTATGATGAAACATATAAAAAATAAATAAATAAATAACATAACAAAAAATTAAAATATGATTTAAAATACAAATAAAATATAACTTATTAAAATATTATAAATTATTAATATATCAAATATATAATATTTTAAATATAATTATATTATAAAAATAATATAATCTAAAAGAGGGCATTTGCTTTCTGGAGTGCTAGAAAAGCCGAGAAAAAAAAAAAAAGAAATGGAAAAAGGAGCTTAGCATGCAGCTGAGGATGCTGGTGGTGCTGAAAAGCGTATATTCTATGTTCTAAAACCCTCTTTTCTCTTAGGATGAATGTCAAGTCTTTCACCGTCAAAAAGAAACTTTGGTTTTATCCCAATTTGATTTTGTGCTTTTCTTATTTACTTTTTTTTTTTTCTTATACTCCAAAACCCAAGAAAAAGAACCCCACTAAACTCCAAACTGTCACAATTCCGAAGGCAACTTTTTTTTTTTTTTAATCTTTTAATGTTTATCTCCCCCAACTCCAACGATGGATTTAAGATCTACCTCTTTATAAGTTAAAAAAAAATTATTTAATTATTATTTTGTTTATTGCTTTTTGGGTGTTTTTTCAGCTTTTTATGGGGTAAGAGATGCTTTTAAGAAAACATGGAATATTTTTTCTTGTAAGTTGTATTCCATGCGCCAAACCAATAAAAATCATATGTTGGTAAAAAAATATTAATTCGTGTTTAATGATGTTGATTTAAATTATATTATATATATAATATAATTAAAATATTTTTAATTTAAAAATAATATATTTTATATAAAAATTTTAAAAATAATAATTAAATAATCTTTAATCAATATAACGAGTTTTGTACACATGAATTGGATAATTGACACATGTTGCTTCATGGAAGTTAGGACTAAAGTCCAAAACTCCTGTTCTTTTTCTTTTAACTTTCTTATCTTTTACCATCTAACCTTTTTCATTCCTTGTGCCTACGTAGAATAATTAGTGCCACCCCAAGTAACCCCTCTCACTTTTGTTTTTGAGAATTTTTCATGGATTATTTACAGTTTTGATAATCTTATGTCACGTGGAATTCAATGATATTTTGGAATCTTGTTTGGTTTTTTTTTTTTTTTCACATCATGGTTTTAATTACCAAATAAGACATAAATTAAAAAAAAAAAAGTTAAAATCCTTGTCCTATCCTACATAAAGGAAGCAATTTAGTAATTTTTTTATTAACTTAACTATTTTAATTTTTATATTTTTTAAAATATAGTAAAATAGTAAATTGATTAACAGTAATAAATAAAAATTATCAGTACGTTCAGATGGATTGTAAAAATATAAAAATTAAAATAATTAATTTAATAATAAAAAAATTGAATTATTCCCATAATTATAGTATAGGGACTAAGCAACAACTTTAACTATAAAAAATCCACTTGCTAATGAGATGCGGATTTATCAATCTAAAGGTAGAAAACTTTATAATTAAATACAAATAAAATCTCATTTCTTACACAAAATTTACTCACAATATGAGACAAAAATGTGGTCATGCAAGAAGTTGGCTAGCTTATAAAACTATATCTTATAATCAAATTAATATTTCGATATTTGACATTTTATTATGTTTAGTCATATAAGCAATTCTTATTACAAGCTTAAGAACATTTAAAAATTTCAGCCAATATAAAATACTAATATATATTGTTATCATGAATTTGGCTTCCACGTTAAGCAAAGGCATTAAAAGTGTTAATCATATTAGTATAGTCGTTCCTTGATGTTAATTAAGTTTACTAAAAGTAAGAAGCAGACCTCCGCAATATGTCCAATTAATTATAAAATTAAAATACTTTTAACTTTTATCAACAAAATAATGAGACGACGTAATGTAATATTATTATTTATAAAACATGCATAAAACATGTTTTCACTCTAAAAATAATAAAAAATAGTATTGTTTAATAATGTAATACTACATGAAGCTGAATATACATCAGTCCTAATACCTCAAATTGTTTAATTACCAAAATATTTACTCGTAGGACAAAGATACAGCTAAGTGACAGCTTACGAGACTGACACAAGGGTTAAGGGGACCCACCTTGAATGGAAAGAAGGGACCCACAAACCCACTTTATAGTGTCAACGTCAGCAGGGCGGGGGAAAACGTGACGTGTTGGATGATCACTAAAAGCGTTTATGAAATCAGACAAGGACACGTGGTGCTTTTTTTGTGGAGGAAGAGTGGGTCCCTTAACCGACAATGGCAGAAAGTAAACAAAGAAAAAAGAAAGGGAAAATGGAAAACCAACGCGGAGAGACGGCGGGCCTACGCTTTGCAGCGTACGTGCGCTTTCTTTGTAACACGTCCCTTTCACCGCATTATCAAAAAAATTAAAGATAATAAAAATCGAATATTTTGAATTATATCGGAGAATTCTTGCATATATATATA
>JBBYHM010000003.1:5181332-5192064 GCA_038381775.1 Adansonia rubrostipa | reverse complement strand
GCAGTTTGCCAGTGCCAGCATTATCGCCATTGTCGAAAGAACCAGCCATTTGGCCTCCATTATCAGGTGATGATCGGGTGAATATGGCTGCTATGGGAATTAATGCCTTTTTTTTCCTTGGTTTGATTGGGTGGAGGAACATAGTAACACCGGGATTTATAAAATTGGGGAGTCTTGAGGATGCTGTGTTCAAACGAAAGGCATAGAAAATGAATTTCTAACTCAATATTAGGGGACAGGCTGTTTTCAAGGTTGATGAATGATGGAAACTGATTTGAATTGTCAGATTTTGCTTGCATTTTATGCTTCTTAGAGTGCAAGCAAGGGAAATCTTGAAGCAAAAATTTATGTTATAATCTTCTTACCGTGTGGACCGGCTTGGCCCTCAAACCGTTGGTGTTGGGGTTTCATTTGCACAGAACTTTTAGCCTTTGGGCCAAGGCCTTTTCATGGGCAAAATCGAATTGATAGTTTCAGTGAAAAACAAAAACCCTTTTTAGCTTTTATACGATCATTTCGTTTAATTCTCGAGGCGTTTATTGTAGATTGGATCGAAGTTTAAATTTTTTTTTGTTTTAAATTTAATTTGAGTTAAGATAAAAATTTATTTTATTATTTAAAATAATATTTAATTAAAGTTTAAAAATCCAACCTAAATATAGGTCTATAATTAATCTTAAATAAAAAAGGAGCAAATATTGACTGGATTTTCTAAGAAAAATTTTAGTTGAAGAAGGGTTAGAAAAGTAGGCTAAAAGGAAGTAGTGAAAACCTAGCCATAAACCCCTAAAAAGCAACTATAATACAAAGTAAAATGACCCATGAATTAAAAAAAATATTTAATAAATTTTATATTTAAAATTTAATATTTATAACTTTTTATTATTTTAAATTACGACATCGTAATAAGATGATAATCTTGACACTCGTTAGACTCACTTGTTTTCTGAGTTTGAAAACAATAACAATTAAATCAAATGTTTTTTAATTTTCCAAAATAAAAGTGTCTCCCCGACTAAATAAGTGCTGGACCAAAACATCAAAGGATAATGTCGGCCATACCATAGGTTTGATTTACATTAGAGGCGGGGGGGGGGGGGAGGACGGTGGCAGAGGCGCCAGAGGGGGCCATGAATGCGACGCGACTGGGGGACCTCGTTGCATTACGGACGCTAGGGTTTATCTTTTCTTCGCCAAATGCACGCACGTTAAACCAATGTCTACCCACATTCACAGCCTCAATGATAAAGTAATTACAATTATAAAAATGATTCGAAAATTAATTGATTTATATAATTATTTTTTAAAAATAATATATAATAAATTTAAATTTTAAATTTTAATATATATATTTTTTAATTATTTTTTATTATAATTTCTTTTGTATATAAAAATATTATAATAATAAAGATCAAAAATAAAATACTAAAAGAAAATTGTTATTCAATTAAAATAAAAAATCAAGATTAGATATCACGAAATATATTTTGATTTTTCAAAAAAAATTTATATGAATCAAATTTTAGTACAATGAAAGTATAACAACTGGAACATAATATTTTATCCGATCCTATTATATCCAAAAAGGATATATATATATATATATATATATATATATATATATATAATGATAATAATTTTCATATGGTCTAGACAACTACGTTGTAACCACTTAGGAGGGCATAGCTTTTATCTTCATTTTAAATTTTTTATTTTTATTTTAAGTATAATGATAAAAATATATACTTTTTATTTTTTTTATTTTTACAATTATTCTAAGCAATAGACAAAAATAGTTTTTTTTATTTTTTTAATTTTCTACAAAACATACTATAACTAGAGAAAAAAATATTTTTTTCTTTATATTTTTTGCCATTATTCTTGCTGACTAACCAAGATATTCAAAATGATGGAAGTATTTCAGCTTGAACCACAAGTCAAACAAATATATATATATATATATATATATATATATATATATCAATTAAAATTTTAAATAAAATAAAATAAAATAAAAATAATTTTATCAAAATAATTTTCTATAAAATTCCATTAAAACAAGTGAATATTCGTTGGAAAAAAATTTCATAAAACAAAAAAAAAAAAGAGAACCGCCAATGGAATTACGCAATGATTTTCATCATAATTCGATGAAATTCCTGCGACATTATTTATGAAAATAAATTAATTTTATTTAATTGGAAATTAAATAAATTCCGATGAAATTATGCGTTGTAAATAATTTCATCAGAATTGACGAAAATGCTTTTTCTTTTTCATTTTAAATAAAATATTATTAAAATGAACGGTTAAAAACTTCGTTACAAATATTTGTCTCTAACCTCAAAAAAATTTATTTTTGTAACGAAAAATTTCATGAAAATGACTTCTTATCAATATATTGATATTCACTTTTTTATTTTTGAGACATGATATTCACGTGGTAAGTGATCAAAAAGTGAAAAAAAAAAACACTTAGAGGAAGGTGTGAATGCATTAATTCAATAAAACATCTATATCACATGTCTACATAAGCTTATAAAAATGTATATATATATATACACGTGTATGTGCGTGTATAGATATAATAATAGTTTTCATATGGTCCATATGTTATTAATGGAGAAGCTTAATTGAAAACGAAGTTGTAACCACTTGGTACTTGGAAAGGATATGGCTTAGAAATGTTCATGGCTAACTTAGGTCACATAAAAATTAATTATTTAAATAATAATTTAAATTAAATTGAATCAGTACAAAAAAAATTAATTATCTTGTCTTATGCTTTTTCCTTGACTTTATCTTCTACCAAAACCAGTATAAATTTACAAAAATAATATATATATTTAAATTACATTTATCAATAAAAAATTATATTCAAAATTAAAATAATTTTAATATATATCAAGAAAAACTAATGAAACAAATCAAACTCACAACTAAAAAAATCAAAATATAATTGGATGAGAGCCTAAAAAATTCAAAGCTTCTTTCCTTATTATTGAGACATATATATATATATATATATATATATATATATATAAAACTTTAGGCCACTAAATTCAGTAAGAATTTCTTTTAAATGAGATGAAAATACCTTAATTTCAAGTCTAATTTGTAATTTTAGGATGCAAAACAAACCAAATTTATTTTATTTTATTTTTCCAAAAACAAATAATTAAATTCTACTCAATAGCTATAAGTTTGTATTAAATAAACATATGGGTACGATTTTATTTTTTTTAATAGTTAACTTGAATTAAACAAAAAAATTAATTAAAATTTTAAAACACTTATGTATGTTTATAATACACATATAATCTTTTACCATCAAGAATGAGATTTACAATAATTGAGTTTAATATAATATTTTTAATTTTTTTATTTATCATTGTTTAAACATATCAGAAATTAAAGCCACTCGTTTACGAACAAGTGGTAAGTGGTTCCAGCGTTAAAAATCAAAGGTAGACGACCCGACACCAATTTGTTTGGGCCCAATCGTACGTAGATCGTCGTCATCCACAAAAAATTGAATGAAACACTTTTTTCTTTTAATAATTACTTTTGAGAATAAAATAAGGGAGTGATATTGTAATAGACTAATAATTTACTAATTAGCTAATTATTTATTAAACTCCCAAATTTATTCTTTTTACAACAAAATAGACTCCTTGAAAGGTTAAACTGTTATGTTCATCAGATTTTATAGATTCAATTAAAATTGAATTGTATTTATTATATTATTTTTTATTTATCTGTTCAATCAATAAAAATTAATTATATTTAAAGTTAATTTTAAAAATATATAATATATTAATATTTTAAATTGTAAATCGGATTTACTAATTTACTTGAACCAAAGAAATGGAAAATAAAAAACTGGCCCGCCATGAACCCCTTTGCGCCAAAATAATAAAAAACCTACTCTATCGTTTTCTGTAATTTTCTTCCGTTCACACTCTCCTCATTTATGGTGTCGCTTTCTTCATTTTCTGCTTCCTTTTCTTCTTTTTCAAACTTCCATTTTCCAAGCTCCAAAAAACAGCCATCGCTTTGAATAAGGTTAGTTTGCTTTGTAGGCTAAGCTGTTTTTTAATTTATTGGTTGTTTTTCGTCATATTACGGTCTGATATTCTTGTTCTTATGCGTTTATGGTTATGAAATTAACATCTTTTTTTTTTTCAGTGTAGAAAGTTACTTAACTCGAAATTCTCTTCTCTTAGTCGGATTTTGGCGATGGACGGTGGCCGTTCGGGCCGACTCGTCGGTACCGAGATTCATGGATTCCATACATTGGAAGGTACCGTACAGTGGAATTTATCTTTTCTTTCTGTCATCTAATTAGTTTTAGCATTTTCCTTTTCGTATGTATTGTTTTTCTCACTCTAAGAATTGTTTTGTGAAGTATGTTAGAACTTGATGTGCTAAACTTGTTTAGAGTTTTTGCTTATTAGCTTTTTGCATGTAATTTCTTACTTTTTGGTTTTAATTCTTGGCTCAAAATATTGAACAATTGAAGTTTTTGTAGGAGTTTTTGATCTTTGAGAGCTAGAGAAGTATTTGAATTTGTTTCAAGAAAATATCAAATTCACATAAAAACTTGCATAAACTGTTTTTTAAAGTAAGTTTAAGCTTCATGGAGTGTTAATTTTGTTCAAATAATTGTTAATATCATGCTCCGTATCGCAGTTATGTGAACGTCTCTCTTTTGCTAATTTTAGTTCCTAGTTTTTTAAATGTTTTTGTTTGGTGGACAGATTTGGATGTTCGAAATATGATGGAAGAGGCCAAGTCAAGATGGTTACGTCCAAATGAAATTCTTGCTGTACTTTGCAACTACAAATACTTCTCCATCCATGTGAAGCCGGTGAACTTGCCAAAAAGTAACTGCCGATAGTACTTAGTTCCTTTTCTTTCCGCCGTTTTTCATATTTTCCTGGATTTTCATGAAGCAAGAATCTATTCCATGTTTTAACTGCTTAAAAGTCCGCTTAAAGAAATAAATGCCTGAGCGGTACCATATATCAAGTTCTTACCACTGTTTATTCCAAGTTCTGCTAAGTCTAAATAAGAATTAATAATAAACTTGCCGTTTGACTTTTAGCTAAAATTTAGACTTTGATTGGTTGATGCTTTTGTTATTTTGTCTATTGTTTTCTGTTCATTTTTTTTTTGGCAAAAAAGGCACATAACAAGTAACAAATTGTTCAAGTGTCAATCTAACGGACTTATTTGTTTAATTTGATGATGTATTTCCATTGGTGGGACAAGTCACCATGTTGCAAGAGAACGTCTATATTTCATTACTTTGTATTCTTGATGTTGTAGGTGGTACTATTGTATTGTTTGACCGCAAGATGCTCAGAAACTTCCGAAAAGATGGTCATAACTGGAAAAAGAAAAAGGATGGGAAGACCGTTAAGGAAGCTCATGAACACTTAAAAGTGAGATTTTCTTGTTTTATTTGTTCTTATAAATGGCACAACCTGTTTTCTATGCAGCTTATTATAGCTAATTAAATAATGCATTTTTATGGTATTTTTGAGATGCAAATTGTTGGTTTCTATAATTGTCCTATTTTTATTATATCACTTGTTTGTATTATTCGTTTGTACATATGCATATCATGTTGTGGCAAAGATTGTAGGATTCCACTATTTTCATGCACTTTACAAATATATAAAGTGTTCTCTTTGTGCATTAAGATTATCCTCTTATTCGTGGTTTAGAGTATTAGTTTCACTTGTGTAGAATCTTCTGGTTGCTTCACTTGCATCTTCCTTTTCTTTTTAAGCATAAATTTAATCCTAAATACTTGCATTTTGTCCCCCATGATTAGGGAACGTGTTATTTGTTCTTTCGAATGGCCAAAATGTAATTATTTTGAGAAAGCATGATTTGTTGAAATTTCATTTTACTTCATGTTTCAGGTTGGTAATGAAGAAAGGATTCATGTATATTATGCGCATGGCCAAGATAATCCAACTTTTGTTCGCAGGTGTTACTGGCTGCTTGATAAGTATGTAACTTATATCTATAAGTTATCCTCGCCCATCTAGTCCCCAAATTATTTGATTTGGAATAACAATCACAAAACTCTCTTTATTTTATGTTGCAGCGTGTTATTGTCTGATCATCATTAGCCTGATCTTCTATTATTTTTTCTTTTGCTTTAGGACTTTGGAACACATCGTTCTTGTTCACTATCGCGAAACACAGGAGGTTTGTGTTAAAATACTGAAAAATGAAAACTTGGAGGCACTGTCTCCAACGAATAGTGATCTTTGTGCTTCTTTATGCATTATAATCAGTCAGTGACCGACCTTTGTTGATTTATGGTAAAGTTGCAGGGTTCTGCGGCCGCACCTGTGAATTCAAATTCCTCTTCAACAACTGATCAGTCTACTGCTTTGACTGTTACAGAGGAGTTGGATTCTGGAGCTGGTAATGCATATTATGAAGGTGAGAGAGGACCTCTAGGTGATGTTGAATTTTCTAGAAATTAAATTATGTACACAAATATAAGAATTAGCTATTTGACAAGGAAAAAAAAAAGAAAAAAAACTTACTAACAGCATATCTTTGTTATCATGTTTTTTACTACCCATAAATACATCATCTTCTCATCGATTGGTGTTCTGGAAAGTGAACAGAACCCAGTGATAGCGTTAAGCTAAATCACGAAATGACTCTTCATGAGATTAATACGCTTGAATGGGATGAGCTGCTGGTGACAAATGATACTAATTACTCACCTGTTTCCAGAAGAGGTAACAGACTTGTTTCTAGTTTAAGTAGTACCACTGGTTTAATTGCTGAATTATTAACTTATTTTTTTCTGTGATGGCAGACAAGAATTCTAGCTTTGACCAATGTAACCAAGTAACAGTAAATGGCTTCTCAAATGATGTAAGAAAGACCAGTTCATAGCTCTTAAGTTCCTATATTTCTATGTCCTTCTATAAGAAGAGATCATTTTATTTATTTTTGTTATTCTCCTTTTTAGCCTACATGGCAACTTGTTTGTATTGTCTGTGCAGGCAAAAAGAGTATATTTTTCCTCATCTTATCTTAATAAATAATTTCTCTGCATGCCTGTAAAACCAAAAAATTATCATGCATGTTGTGTAAAAGCCGGAATAGACTTCTGAACTATTTTTTAGATCTCCTTTACATTTAATTTATGCTACACTTCTCTGGACATATATGTACTTTCTTACATATATATATACAAGTTTTGCCTGCATGGAAGCATCTGCTTGGGTGTCTTCATATTCATCTCTTATTTTTATATGTTTATCTTCTTTTTAGTTTGACATGTAAGTCATCATTTCTCTTATTGTGAAGATAAGTTGAATATTCTCTTCTGCTCTCTTTTTTTTTTTTTTTTTTTGGCGTTACTCTATTATTGCTTGATAAATGATAACCGGTCAAGTTGCTTCACTTTTGCAGGGTGGCCCTATCTCTGTTGGTAATTTATCAACAGAATTTTCATTGCTTGGTAATTTAGTTGAGCCAGTTGCTCAGAATAATAATGCTTACCTCAACACCCCAGAGGGTGTTTGTTGTCAGATGTCAGGTGGCCAAATAAATTCTAATGTGCATAGAAAAGACCCTAGTGCCATAGGAACCGGTGAATCATTGGACCTTTCGGTCAATGATAGTTTTCAAAGTCAGGACAGTTTTGGAAGGTGGATAAACTCTGTTATAACTGAAGCCCCAGGTTCAACGGTTGATCCTGTGCTAGAATCATCAAGTTCGTCTGGTCAAGATCCCTTCACCTCTCTAGAGCAAATATTTAGCATAACTGAAGTATCACCTGCATGGGCCTATTCAACTGAAAAGACAAAGGTTTTTTTTTTTTTTTCTCTGAAATATTTCTCTCTCTCTCTCTCTCTCTCTCTAAGTTTTTGGGTTTTGCTGCTGCTGCAATGATTAATCTTTTTTCATGGAATTCATGTTAGAAAACTATTGATTTTAATAGCATGCATGAATTTTGATTGTGTTAATGTGTTTTGACAGTTATTTATCTATTAATTTGCAGATTTTAGTCACTGGAGTCTTTCATCAAGCTTATCAACATCTTGTTAAGTCCAATTTGTTTTGTGTATGCGGTGATGTATGTTACCCTGCAGAAACTATTCAGGTTGGGGTTTATCGATGTTTGTTATCACCACATGCCCCAGGATTAGTGACACTGTATATGAGTATTGATGGACATAAACCCATAAGCCAAGTTCTTAGTTTTGAGTATCGTGCTTCTTTATTGCATGACCCAGTAGTTCCTTCAGAGGATGAGTCCAGGTGGGAGGAGTTCCGGTTGCAGATGAGGCTTGCTTATTTGCTCTTCTCTACTTCCAAGAGCCTTAACATTCTATCTGGCAAATTGTCACCAAATTCCCTGAAGGTGGCTAAGAAATTTGCTGAAAAGACTACCAACATATCCAACAGCTGGAAATATTTGATTCAGTCAATTGAAGAAAATCGAGCTTCATTTACACAAGCAAAAGATAGTTTATTTGAAATTGCTTTAAAGAACAGGCTAAAGGACTGGTTGTTGGAAAGAATAATTGATGGCAGTAAAACAACCGAATATGATACTCAAGGTCAAGGAGTGGTTCATTTGTGTGCTATTCTTGGTTATACCTGGGCTATTTATCTATATTCATGGTCTGGCTTATCACTGGATTTTCGTGATAAACATGGATGGACAGCTCTTCATTGGGCAGCATATTATGGGCGGTACGTCTTTTTGCAATTGTTAATATTTATTTTTACTATACTTAAATTTCTGAAATTTACTGTATGATTTGTAAAGCTTGCTACATTAAAAAAAAAAAAAAAAAAAACTGGAACCTTTTAAGCATCTTATTGTCCTAAGCCATGACAGTAAGTGTGATGAAATTTAAAAATTTAGTAATAGTTTTGTTGCCATATAATCTTATTTCTGTCTGTAATTTGTTTGCCAAGGTGTGCTCTTACTCAGAATTTTTTCTTGGTTTTTTAATTTATCTGTCAGTTTTCTAGCAGCTTTGAATTGTTTATTTGATTACCTTCCATTGCAGGGAAAAAATGGTTGCTGTTCTTCTATCGGCAGGGGCAAAGCCGAACTTGGTGACAGACCCCACCACCCAAAATCCAAGTGGTTGCACTGCTGCTGATCTTGCATCTTTGCAGGGTTATGATGGGCTAGCTGCTTATCTTTCAGAAGAGGCTCTAGTAGCACAGTTCAACTCCATGGCCATCGCTGGAAATGCTAGCGGCTTTCTGCAAACCAGTAGAACTGATGCAGCAAACCTCGTCAATCTTAAAGAAGATGAACTATATTTGAGGGATACTTTAGCAGCTTATAGGACAGCTGCTGATGCGGCTGCACGCATACACACTGCATTCAGGGAGCAGTCCTTAAAATTACGAACTAAAGCAGTTGAATCTTATAATCCAGAGGAAGAAGCAAGACATATAGTTGCAGCTCTGAAGATTCAACATGCCTTTCGCAATTATGAGGCCAAAAAAAGGATGGCTGCTGCTGCCCGTATCCAATATAGGTTCCGTACTTGGAAACTGCGTAAAGATTTCCTTAATATGCGTCGCCAGGCTATCAAAATCCAAGTAAATGCTCTCTCCTCTTTCCTTACTGATTTTAGTGTTTGCATGTGTTATATGTTTTATATCAAAATCCAATTTTTTATTGTTGGAGACTGCAAACAAGGGCGAACATGATTTCTATTTTAGATGGTCCAATTAAACTGAGTCTGACAAATTTCGAAGCTTCTCATATTGGCAAGTTCAGAAATTCATGTTTTAATCCTTTTTTTCTTTTAACAAAATTTCATCTTTTCGTCTGGATGTCTGATTTTTTTGACAAGAGAATGACTTCATTGTATTCAAAATGTTATGCAAGAGTACATATTATTTTCTCTGGTTCTTTCTGTACAAGGAAGTGAGGATCGCTTAAAATAGAGAACATTCCTCGATAGCTGACATTGCGTGAAAAATTAATACAGGCGGCTTTCCGGGGCTCCCAAGCAAGGAAGCAGTACCGTAAGATTCTGTGGTCAGTTGGTGTCATTGAGAAAGCAATTCTGCGATGGCGATTAAGGAGAAAAGGTTTTCGTGGCCTGCAAGTTAACACAGATGAAGCACTTGCAGAGCAAAGGCAGGAAAGTGACACAGAAGAGGACTTCTACAGAAACAGCCGAAAACAAGCTGAAGAACGTGTCGAGAAAGCTGTTGTACGTGTCCAATCTTTGTTCCGCTCAAAGAAAGCACGGCAAGAATACCGGAGAATGAAGTTGACTCGTGATCTAGCGGCGGTAGGTGAATTCTCTATAATTTCAAAGAAATTGCCTCTATTTTATATATCAGTTTACAAACAAAATTCTGTTTTTTGCAGTTGGAATACGAAAGCCTTCTCAGTTCTCTCGATGCTTAAAGAATGTAGAAACTAGAGGATTCGAGAAAAATAGTCTAGTAAAATGGTAGTTCCGTATTTGTTATAAATATATCTTATTCTAGAATCAGGTTAACATTTTGTAAAAGGTTGTGTTAGTTTGATCCTTATATCTCACTAATTGTGTATGAATCTAATTCTGTATAAGTTTGCGTTGAATTAGACTATTATCCGTCGTCGTCTCGATGTATATTTAGTTCTCTCTGGATTTGTATCTATATAAGAAGAGTTTGTTTGATCATCATAAATTAGATGTTTCAACGAAACCAACTCTCG
>JBBYHM010000003.1:5168539-5181232 GCA_038381775.1 Adansonia rubrostipa | reverse complement strand
ATCGGAGCAATACCCAGTAAGATCTAACAATTTCTAAATCTAATAAATATAGCAAATCCTCCAAATCTACGGTCTGAAATTTAATTTGAAGTATGAGATCAATGCTTGTATGATACAACGCCCTTGCGTGTCTACTCAAGGAAGAAGTATAGCTCACGTGACAAAGACGCTTCGGGGGAAAACCAATTCCAGCTTAGCCACTCACTTATTCTGCAAAACCCATTCTTACAAGTGGCAAAAGAACAGGAGCCACCTTCAGCAGTGGGGGAAGATTGGCTCGAGGCTGTTGAGCATTTTTAACACCGGTACTTGCATGTTCTCTATTTTAATTTAATTAGTTATTTATAATATTTAAAATTTTTAGTATAAATAAATTAAGAATTATTTTATTTTAATATGAAAAAAATTATTTATCGAAATTATTTGTTAGAGATTAATTCTTTTGAATTAAACTTTTTTTATTAATGTATTTTATTTAAGATCCTTGCAATATATAATTAATTTACTTTTTTTGTTTTCTCTTTTCCTGTTTCTACCATTGTATACTTTTACTTTCATGCTAATGATATATATTTTATCAGAAAGAAAACTCTGGAGTCATCTTCAAAGTTCAAATTAATCTAAGTAGTAAGGGAATTGATAATGATCTATTCATGACAGACTACTACCCTACTACTTTTTTACTCTATTTTTTTATTTTTTTAAAATATTCATATTTAACATTCGTATCTGATACATATTTAAACATAAATATAAAATTTAAATTTTTTAAAAATTCTTCAAAGATATAAAAAATTTAAAAAATAAATATATTCATATTTGACCCGCACCCGAATTTTGTGCAAAATAGCTTTTATCGTCTTTCTTATTTATCCTCCGCTTTAGGCACAATTCTGGTCGAATTAATAAAATTAATAAACATTAAGGAAATAATGGCGAAAAAAAGTTAAAATATTAAAGCTATAGCTGGTGCAAATACAGAAAGTATAACGCTTTTAGTAAGTAACAATCAGAAACGTAACCAAAAAAAAATTCCTTTTCAGTTTTAAGTGTTTTTAACTGTAGTCTGAAACAGCAACAAAGGAAGGGAATCCTTGAATTTTCTACTTGATATATTGAGAGAGCCACTTAAAGCCGTCACCATATCCCATTTTGCGGACAATGCTACACATGAAAACCTCGAGGGGTCGAACGCTGGAGTCCGTAAGATTCACCTTCCCCTTGCCGGTTGTGAAATTGGTCAGCCCTAGATGATAACGAAGCTCGTCTTCTGAAGCCGCGTAGGGAATATCAATCTTGTTGCCTAGAATGAGAAATGGAACGTTGGACAGTGCCTCGTCCGAGAGAAGTGCATCTAACTCCCTCTTCGATTCCGCAAACCTCTCCTTGTCATAGGCATCCACCAAGTAAACCACCGCATCGACCTTATTGCAAGATAAAAGGAGAGTTTTGCAGCATTGTCACTTCACATATAATGCTTTCTAAAAGAGCATGAAATCAGCAAAAGAAATGAAACTGGAGAAAAGAATTCGCAAAAGAAAAAAAAAAGAAGATGTGATTAGTCATTACATTATTATTGGGAGTTATCAAACACTAGGTCTAATAATTAACTTGAAATCCGAGAATGATATTAGAAAACAATGAGTAAAACCGAGGATAACTTCTTTCCTTTTGAAAAATCAAAACCAAGGTAATGCATGCTAAAGCAAACTCGTTTTCGCTAAGCTGATCACGATTGACTTCTGTTTTTAAATGGAAAGAAAAGCCCCCCTTTGAGAACAGCCAACTACAACCTACGAAGACGTGAAATATTGAAACCAACATGTCCAACTCTATATAAATTTCACCAACAAACGATAACGGAAGTATGATTTTGAGATAACTCCTCTTCTAAACTATTTGCTGAGATTGATATGGGGAAAAGTACTACTAGAACACCTGGGAAATAAAAGAAACGGCGCTATCAGTGAAAAATCCATTGTTGATATCAGCCTCCGATGAATCAGATAAAACACAAGGAAAATTTAATTGGGATTATGAAGGCAGAATTAGCACCTAAATGTAGTAGATTACTCGGAAATTGAATCAAACAGACCAAAGTAGATAAGAAAACAAAGTTTTGCTTGGAGACAGAGAGAAAATTATTTGGAAAAAAAAGATCTTTAAAAACTTAGGCTATGTTACTTGGACTCGGATGTGAGTATAGGATAAAGGTCCTGTCCGATAGGGGATATAATTTTTTCTCAGTTTTACCATGCATTTGGAGGGTTATATCCCTGTACACATAATCAAAACAATATGTTGAACACATATATCGAATACGGGTATTTCAAAAAAAATGAAGAATAGGAACTAACATAGAATTTAGGGATAATGCCGCATAACTCAAGGATGAGCAAAAAACTGAGAAAAGAACAAAAGCTCATCTAAGTTTGATATATATATACTTTGAAGCCACATCAATGTTTCTTACCAGCCAAATAGAATCAACAGATGAATAATCAGTTTAGAGAAGATATCATCTTACGTTTAATAACGATTGACAAAACATCTAATGGCATGCATTTGGATCGAACAAGAATTAATATAAACTAAAGAAATTCAAGGCTCTCATTAGCCACCTACCAGTCTATCACCAGGCATCAATGAGCAGATTCAATCCCAAAAAGATATATAAATCATGGAGAAGATGAAGATCTAACCAAAATTTAAAGAAAATTTTATTTATATATATATATATATATATATATATATATATATATAAAACATTTTGAAGTAAAATTAAAATAAAAAACAATATACCTTAGCATAGTAATCTTTCCAAACACGGCGAGCAATCTGGTGACCACCCAAATCGAAAGCTTTGAACTTGATTTTGCCTATACTAAGTTCCTCGGATGTTGGATGCTGAGTTGGTTGATGTTGAACTAATCTCTACAAATACAAAATCCCAATCACCAATCTCTGCAAAACCCAGAAAACCCCCCCTCCCCCCCCCCCCACAAGAAAAAAAAAGAAGGGAAAATCTTTGAAGAAAAATTTTACCTCATCTTTCAACATGTGAAGAAGGGTGGTCTTGCCAGCATTGTCAAGTCCTAAAAACAAAATCTTAGCTTCTTTTTGCCATAAACCCAAAGATGCAAGAACCCCATAAAACCAATCCAATAAAAACATGGCTTGTTTGGCGGTTTGGGACTTGAGAGTCAATCTAGAGGAATCTGGGAGAGGCAGAATTAAAGCAAGACCTGATCTTTTTCACTTGAATTACAATGGCAGATCCAAAGTTTTGATCTTTTAAGGGTAAAGAGAAGGGGAAATGAATATACATATATATATATATATATAGATAAGACTTAGGTAGGGTTGAATTGAAATGAATGTGAAAAATTTTATTGTATTTTTCCAGCTAAAGAGTAAGTTACATTGTTACATTACAGCTCAATATGATGACTAATTTATTGCACCCATGTTGTTGGTAATGTTACTGTTATTTTTTTTTTAATTATCTTCATTTGCCAAACATTAGTTAGTGCCTAATTAAGCTGGTATTTTGAATTCTATAAATAATGATTTTTTAAAAATAACAATTAAAGATATTTTAACCTCAACAAATCTTATTTATTTTGCACTTAATAATTAAAAATAAATAAATAAATAAAAATACTTACGATAATATTTTAATTTATTTATAATTTTTTAATTTTATTGTCTGTATATATATATATTAAAACAATAATCAAATAAAAAATTATGAAATTCTTTTTTTATGGCAAAAGGGATAATTTTTGAGCCCAGAACCTTACCCACATCCAAAATTGAGCCCAACAAATTGGGTTTCATTGGGGCCACTTTCGTCATTAAAGATCAACAATTATGAGGGTTTCAAACTTTCTCCAAATAAAAGGGCCTAAATTTTTTAATCTTTTAATCTTTCGTCCACCCGAAAACCCTAGTCAGAGCCGCAGCTGCTTCTTACTCTTAAGGTTTTGATTCTAACTCGATCAATTTTTCTGTCAAAAGAGTGGTAATTTCTTAAGAAAATCGAATTAATATTGTTGTTTTCTTTTTGGATTTGGGGTTGAACAGAGATGGCAAAGTCAAAGAACCACACCGCTCACAACCAATCTTACAAGGCTCACAAGAATGGCATCAAGAAACCCAAGAGGCACCGCCACACTTCCACCAAGGGGGTATTCTTTCTTTTTGTTCTAATCGATTTTTGAGATAAATTTTGATATATTCTTTTTTATATTTTAATAAAAAATGGTTTTTTTTCCTCGTGGCTCTGTATAGATGGACCCAAAGTTCTTGAGGAACCAGAGGTATGCAAGGAAGCATAACAAGAAGAGTGGAGAGTCTGCCACTGACGAAGAGTAAATTTTAATGGGAAAAAAAATCTAGCCTTGATTAGTATTTTCTAGTTTTGGCTATTCTTTTCTTTCTCAATGGAATTTAGTGTTTGTCTACTATCTACTCAACTTTAGTTGTATTGTTTTTTTTTTTTTTTGGGGAGTGGGGGGAATTGTTGATTATGTTTGTTAGAAGAGATTTGAAGCTGCGAGCTTATTAATATCAAGAACATGTTTTGAGTTAATATGATGTTTCCTTTTCTTTTTCTTATTATGTTAAAGTATTAGTTAATTAATTTGGCATGGAAATTTGGATTTTTAAGTTGTGGATGATGCATGGTTGACGAATAATAAGCATTCTTATCTAGTAGAGAATCCAGAAATAAAGCCTGGAATGGAATTGTTGTTGATTATTGTCTCGGTATGTGGTTTTCTGGTGGAAGTTGTTGACCATGAATCTCAATAGCTGCAATCGAAGCTAGTCGGGGACATTTCCTTGTAACCAATGCTCATGGATTATATAGTTTCTTTTGAGAGTGGTCAGAAATCAAGCACCATTAATTAGAATTATGTGAATCTCATTTGTTTATGGTTATGTTTGCACGGTAGAGTTTTCACATGATTATGTCCTTGGGCAGAATTTGGGTAGGGGATTCTGTATTTAGGAATTTTTCATGATTTGTCTTGCGTACATATTGACTGAGGATCTCTATAGGGAACTTTGTGTTTAGCTAATCGTTCCGAGTGCTGAGGGACTGGAGGGTTAATATCGAGAACTCGAGTTTAGGCACGTGTTCCGAGTGCTGAGGGTGTTCTATGGCCAGAGTTTTGTTATGATTCAGGCAACTCCTCGGGAGGAGAATTTGGGTAGGGGTTGCTGTATTTTGGGGATTGCCCACCGTTTCCGCCTTGCCGGTCTTGAATGAAGCCTGTACAGAATAGTTGGATTTAGGTACTTGTTCCAGCTCTGAATGAGGCCCTTCATCTATGATTCACTCTTCCGGAGCAGGTTTAGTTGCTCATACTTTTGGCGTTATGTTTGTGCTGTTGACCTCGAGATGGAAACTAGAATTGATAGCAATTATAATTAACTTGCAGTATTTAAATTGAGAATTTGTTGAAATCAAGTCAAATATACGATGGTTTATCGGATTTTGATGTTTGAAAGAATTTATTTTTATGATTTTTACTTTTATAACTAATTTAAAAATAAAATAACTTTTATATATAAAAAGTAGAAATTAATTAAAATATAAAAATTATTCTAATTATGAATTTTTTAATTTATGATAAAAAGACAAACTAAAGTGAGTATGCTTAATTGTTTTTCGTTCTTTTCTCAACCCTAATGAGACGATTTCCGTAAGGGGAAAAAGTAGTAAATCTACTTTAGAATGAGGGCAAAATGTAGGGCCTCTTATTGTCAATAGCCAGATGGTCAAGGAATAGGAACTTTGAATATGGAAATAAATTAGGAGCAGGGAGTTCTCTGCGTTAGATTTGACAACAACTTAACAAACCACAACACTAAGTTGTAAAAAATTTGAGGCACACCCATCATCAACATACGAGTAAATTCCTCCAGGAAATTTCTTCTGGTAGGATTGCTGTTGTGTTGGCTTCCATCACCATGACGAACGTGGTTCCTTGATACTCCCTAATACAACCAAAGATCTTCAAAATTTCATACCTCTTTTTTTTTTTTTTTTGCTTAGAGAAGCTTAGACTGCAACTGGTTCACTTACTGGACTACTTGAAGAAGCTGGGGCTTTAACCTGGTTATGAATTCAATTGATTCGATGGGAAAAAAAAAATTAAATTGTCATGAGCTTCAGTAAGTCACTGGGAGTGATGCCGGATGATCTTAAAATGCGGAATGAAAAGATCAGAAACTCACTTTTGCTGATTTAAATAGTTCATCGAGAACTTCGGACAGTGTTGGATGTGCGTGAACTGCAAATTTTATGTCCTGCACGACGACCGAAAAGAGTTATGATCAAAAGCACATATAGCTAACAGACTCGGTTTCCCGGAAGAAAAATGAAAACAGTAAAACAATTGGTTTTTTGCACAAAAGGCACACACCTGGATTCGTGTCCCTAAAGCTATGGCATTTGAGGCCTCGTGGATGAGGTCTGCTGCATGCAAGCCAAATATATGAACTCCAAGAATCTCTCCATTGTCAGGTCTATATATCAACTGCGCAAAAATAACACAGTCAAACTTGGCAACTGTACCAACAGATATGGAAGATGTTCAAAAGAGAAATTAAAAGCAAACAGAAGATGAGAAGCCATAGTCCTTCAATATTCGTTCATGCTCTATCATAGAAGTTAAAACTTCTTTCCTTGATACTTTTGTTTTATGAGATCAGCACATCACAAGAGAGATAGTTTAAGTTTCAATTAGTTATAGTTCTAGCATTTGATCAATAATTGTGTCAAGCATTTTTTGTTAAAATCAGGAAACAATTAATTTCTCTTTTTTTGTAACATTTTCATCATGTTTATTGATTTAGTTTCTAAAATAGGCAAGTGTAAAATGAATTAACCTTAGCAAGTCCCTCCCCTTCATTTTCTGCCAGTGCCTTCGTGTTGGCCTTGAAACTTGTTTTGGCAATACTTACTTCAAATCCTTCCTTCTCAGCTTTCTCCCTTGCTTGGGGCTGCATGAAGTTTGAGCATTTCGAAATTTCAGACAACACCACAAGAAGAGTTCTAAGGTAAAAGAAAAAACCAAAAAGCAATGAAATGGAGAAAAAAATAATGGCAAATAAGGCTACATGGAAAATTTTATCTACCAACTTAATAATAAATAAAAAGTTGAGGGGAATTGGAAGTCTTTATTCACCTCTGTCAACCCAACCATACTTATTTCTGGGTGAGTGAAGCAAGCAGCAGGGATGCTAAGGTGATTAAGCACGAGATCTCTTCCAGTGACTTGTTCAACCACTGCATCAAGATATCTAGGTAAAAGACGAAATGGATCTAAAGGAAATATTATGATGAATTAGTAAAGAATAAGTTAACCGGAAGCTTGGCATATACCTGAAATTCCTTGTGCACTTGCTGCATGAGCAAGCATCATTTTACCATTGGCATCACCAATGCAGTACAAATGAGGAACCTAGCATCCAACCCGAAGATTAGTGTTCGTTGAAACTCATACCAGGAAACTTACAGTCAAAACAATTTTGCAACTAACCAGATTGCCATTTGCATCAATTACTCGCATTCTCTCATCAACAGGAACAAAACCCCTTTGTGTTACTACATTAATCTGCAAAAAAAATGGAATACATAGGTTTTAATCCATTTCCTTTTAGTTAAGAATTCAATAATGATCCTACAATATTCATCAAGAAGAAATACATTCTCCAAGCCGAGACCATTAGTAAATGGAGCCCTTCCGGTTGCAATTAGGGCTGCATCCAACTGGAGCAAAAAAAAAAAAAAAATGTTACTTTAACAGATACCAGTGACCAGGGCCGAGCAGAGCTGCAACTTACAAACAGGGAAAGCAAATGGAAGAGAAGAAAAGGATCAAGATTTGACATCAGGAAAAGCATCGTAAGGAAGCAATTTTAATACATGATGACATTGTCCACAAAGGAAATATGCTGCCATAGCTACCAAAACAGAATAGGCAGATTCCAAGAATTCCATAAAGAAGAACATAATGGACATACCTCCAAGGTGTCTTTGGGTTCCTTAGTCTTGGCATCAGTAAGCTCAATAATGACTGGTTTCCCGTCCCTTGCAGGGGTGATCTATAAACAACACCCGGGAAACTCAATAACTATTTATCGAACAACAATCCAGAATGCACAGATCTAAACAATAGATTACCTTGGTTGCAAACACTCCAGTGTGATAGTCAATTTTCCTTGGGTTAATGAGCACCCTTTGGGCCAACTTACCAATCTCAGGATCAAAACCAGGCATAAGTTGATCTAGAGCTTCAATAAAAGTGACCTGCATAAAACCTTCATATAAACTTTGTTGCCTGGGAATAAACTATTAAGGACATTTAAATTATGCTATAACTTAGGAATTAAAATAAAACATAAAAAAGCCCAGTAACTAGTATAATCAGAGAAAGAGAATTCAGTGACTGCCTCTATCCTTGCAGTAATACATTCATGCGTGAATGCATCAAAGAGAAAATACATTTTTATCCACACATGGGCATGCTTTCTATGGTCTAAGCTAGTTTGCAGTTATTTTGTCTACAATAGCAATCAACCAAAGAGCAGATCCTTCCAGCAGCATAAATAACAGCATAGATTAATCCTAAAGTTGACAGGCACAACTTCAATGTAACCTTGATATAAAGTACTTGTATACTTCAGGTGAAAACAGATGGAGTGGAAACTTCTAATGTGAATAAAGTAAATTTAGTCTTTTACTCCTTAAAGTGAGATCTTACAGTCATTCCATAAAAGAAACGTGTAGAGGGAAAAAGAGGGAAAGAAAAGAGCAAGGTGTCACCTCACTGCCAAGTGCAGTGTATACGTCACTGAATTCAAGACCAATATAACCACTTCCTACAATCGCAATCCAATCAGGAACAGTCTCCAATTTCAGGGCATGGTCACTAGTAATAACAGTCTTCCCTGCAGTTTATTACTTAATGATTAGAAAAATCCTACAAGAATAACAACACAGAAGATTACAGCCGTGTGACTCATGCATCCTTCTATAAATGCTGAACTCCAAAATATTTTCTCTT
The DNA here is from genome assembly GCA_038381775.1 of Adansonia rubrostipa. NCBI lineage: Eukaryota > Viridiplantae > Streptophyta > Magnoliopsida > Malvales > Malvaceae > Adansonia > Adansonia rubrostipa. Next base: position 5,172,152 of record JBBYHM010000003.1, on the reverse strand, counting down.
GAAGAAAATTTTTTGAGGTTGCTGATTGATAAATTCCAGTTATTTGTCCAATAAAATGTAACCATGTGATAAATTCCCATAAAATCTATAGAAGATTTTGAGACTTCCTGTTTTGAAACCACATCATCTACATATAGCAGACACAAATTTCCATTGGTTCAACTGCACTTGAATAACTAGGGAATTTTTATCCAAACTTTATATCCACATTTCACTTGGTTGAATAGAAGCATACGTCCTTACATACCATATAAGCATTCATAAATCTCATGCAAGTTGTCCCAGCTAGGGAGAAAAAGCTAAAAAAGTATGAAGGCAGACAGACAATAAAAGGTGTAACACGGTACTGGTAGTAATCCGATCAAATGCCTATGCAGTCTAGAACACCCAGATTGCTTTTGATCGATCTTCAATGAAAAAGTAAGCCGCAAAGACAGGTTAAAAAAAGAAAACGAAACTTATTCATACCATCGACTTCAATGCCCTTGGGAACAAAAGGGACAGAACCAGTAGCAATGATTATATCTTTCGCAGTTACTATGTTGTCAGGAAAACCAGCCTTCCCATATTCCACTTTTTGAGGGCCCTGAATACACATACAAAAAGTATGGACACCTAAGAATTTAGAAAACCACAGAATATGCATTTTGTAACAGGAAAGATGTCATCAGGCTTACCAAAATAGTACCAACGCCAGTCAATATGTCTACTCCAAGTGCATTCAATGAGTTAGTCAAATTGCTTCGAATTTTTGAAGCAAGATTATTTGCATGGTCAGCAACTCCCTGTCTGTCATATCCAGCAGCAGAAACCTAAAATGTGTAACATGTAGAACAGCAGAATAGGAAACGATCAGGGGTTACAGGTTCTGAAAATGGTCCAGTTAACTCATATGATTAAACATACAGAATACAGTTCGTCACATTTAAAGTTCAAGAGACTTTATGAACATGGGAGCTTGTTGCTCATGAGCATAGGTACATATTAGTCATATAGTTACGTCAACACATGATGAACATAAAAACTAAGTTTAAAGGCAAATGCTGATAAAATTGTGTGCCTCAGTCTATGTCTCAAAAAACCAACCATAACATTTCAATCCAATTACCTGCAAACCCAACGCCTTCATGTGATGCTCACTCTGAAGTTCGCGCATCCTACCACTAACAGCCAAGAGAGCTTTCGAAGGAACACAACCTCTGTTCACACACGTTCCTCCCACTACATCGCCTTCGATTATAGCAGTTTTTAAACCCTGCAAATAGCAAAGCAGAACAAGAAAAAAAAACTATTTTACACATAGAGCACAAGCCTTATATTACTTCACAATAATCACACTCAAAACATCCTTCTAAATATTAATTGAACGGAAATTCGGGAAAAACAATAAACCCATGATCAATGCACCATTGATCTTCACTAAAGCAAGTAAATCAAAGATTAATAATTGAAAATTTTAAAATCAAACTGCAGAAGGTATGAGAAGCAAGTCAAGTTTAAATGAATTTGTTCTTAGAAAATAATCGGCTATGAAAATAATCACATTTCCTGTAAAGTTCTACCAAACAACGCAAAAATAAAAGGAACTCACGGTAAGTTTCAGCCAAAAAGAAAAAAAAATGCTAAATAGCTTCAAACTAAATGAAAAATAAAAAGGATAAAAGTACCTTCTCGACAGCATGCAACGCAGCTCCATGGCCACCGACGCCAGCGCCGATGATAATCAAATCATAATCGAACGATTTAAGAGGAGTTCCGTTGCTTCCAGCGGAAGCAAAGATTTTCTTGGAATGCTCAAGACTCGAGAAGCGAACTCGGCTAGACCACGACTTCAAATTAGAGAATCCGAATTGTTTCCTTCTTAGTCCACATAACCGAAAATTTATCGTATAGGAGACAGAGAAGGCTGGAGAATGAGAATCGAAGGCGTAATTAAATCCAGGAACTGTCGTAGCTTGAGAGAAAGATGGACATAAAGCGGAATGCATTTTTTTCCTGTTTGGCAAACGAGAAAATGGGAGAGAAAGAAAGAAAGAAAGAAAGAGAGCGAGCGAGCGGGAGAGAGAGAGAGATCTGAGGAGTTAATAGAGTGAGGGTAAAAGGGCGTGTTTTGCTTTGATAAGTCCGCTGGAGAGGACTGAAGAGTTAGCGGGCAGGCGGAGTTATCAATGTCACAGAACTCGGCCCTTTCGGTTAACGACTGATAAACCAAACCAAACCGCCGTTTTTTTAAATATATATTTCTATGCCTTGTAATTATATTTAAATTATTAAATTTTTATACAAATTTTAATAAATTAATAAATTTATATTATATAAATTTTAATATATATTTATTTTCATATTAAATTTATATAATATAATATTTTAATATTTTTACATATTTTATAATTTATCATACTCAAAGTTATCAAATCTATTTTAATTTTGTTTTGTTTTGTTATATGTCCTAATTTTTCCCTCCCTTGCTTTGTTTAAGTGTTTGCAACCCAGCTTAGATTCAAACAGTAATACAAATTACTTGATATCTTAAACTTCAAATTTTTTCTCATCATCTAAAATATATTAGTAAAATTTTTTGTTTGATTTTTTTTATTTAATATATATTTTTAAAATCCTATCAGACGTCCAACAAGCTTTCAAATTTTCACCAGTAGTTTGATCTAAGCCATGAGTGGATGGCTTGTTGCAATACTAGGCTTTGACTGGCCTATCTAAGCCATGAGGGCATTTGGTCCCGTAAGGATCGATTTGAATTAAAAATTCATATCTGAACATATAATTTTCAAAGGATATATCATATTTATAATTTCACAAAAAAATAAAATAAAATAATCTTAAATTAAGAAAAAAATAATGATAATTATAATGTCAATAAGCAATGCACCAATGGCAAAAGAAGGGAAAGGTGAACTAAGAACTAGAGATATTGTTGCTATAAAATGTTCCTTTTCAGGATAACCCCAAGTAGTTGGTTATACTTAACGTCAAAAAAATGCAAAGAGATTCCCCAATTATTGTTATTAATTTATCTTCAAACTATGCCTAATTATGTCATGGCATTTATTGGACTACAGAAAAAAAAACCTTAATTATCAACATTAAACCTATTTATAGGTTGGATAATCCGTTTAGTCTGAACTCAAAGTTATATTTTTATGTTTTGGATCAGTTCGATCCGAAACAATATTTTTATATTAAAATAATATATTTTTATTTAAATTTAATTATAAAATAAATAAATATTAATAAAAATAATTTTTAATCAAATGAATAATAAAATAGCTTAATAAAAGGTTGGGCTAACCCAAAACGGACTTGAGTAAAGATTTTAAAATTTTTCGAATTACGATGTGTGAAATCCTGTAATTATCACATTATTTCTTTATATTTTTTTTGAATAATAATAAATAAAATTTTTTTCACTATTTACAAAAGTTTTACCTAATTAACGCAAATAAAGAATGTGATGACCATAATTTGAGATAGAATTTAAAAATATAACACATACTTGATGCATTTAATATATACAAAACTAAAATAATAAACGTAGCACGGTATCTTTAGACATTATTAATTTATTTAATAATTGTGTTAAAATAATAATTTATAA
>JBBYHM010000003.1:5158351-5168439 GCA_038381775.1 Adansonia rubrostipa | reverse complement strand
TAAAATAATAAACGTAGCACGGTATCTTTAGACATTATTAATTTATTTAATAATTGTGTTAAAATAATAATTTATAAAATATTAATATTAGAAGAAAACAATTGCACGAATCTATGCCTACGTTACTCGCTCCATACGATACCATTCATCCAATTATGTGGACTTCACGAGTGGCGAGGCGACACCTTTTAAATTCGAATGTCATACTTTCAGCAGTGTAACCGTACTGAAACCTCTCCAATCAAACACCTCATCTGGCAACTATGACTTAAGCAGGTGACGTTACTTGATTGCCAACCAGATGTTCTGCAACCTTTGTGCTGCGATCCTACGTGATCGGGTAGTGAACTAACACGTGTTAAGCGAATCTATGGTTTTTGTTGATTGGACGGCAGAAAGAAAGCTCGTGGACATAAGGTAGGATGTGCTCTCAAGTTGTTGGAATACAATTCGAAAAAACTCGAATTTAATTACGTTATTATTATTATTATTATTATTGAGTTAAATTTAATTATATAATATAATAAATATGATTATTTTAATAATTGATTTGATTTTTAAGTTTAATAAATTTTTTTATTGTTGTTAATATTCAAAAAATTTTAATTTTAATTTAAAAATTTTAAATTTAAATAATTAAATTTAAAATCAAACATAAAATTAAATTATATTTATTATATAAATAAATTTAATTCAATGAATTTAAATAATTTAATTTTTATATAAAATTTAAATTTTAAAAATAAAATTTAATTAAATTTAAAACTTTAAATCTTAAATTTTTTACCGCTTGAATTTGACAGTAAAACTGTAATTAAAAATAAAACCAAACCCATTAAAAAAATCACATTTAACATTTTTATTGTTTTTAGTTGTTTTTGATATATAATCTCTTCTCTTACTTATCGAAGGTCGGGGGAGGGACAGGCAATTGCGCAGACAAATAGAAAAAATAAGAAGAAAAGGAAACGAAGATTTATTCTGCTTCTTTAATGGCGGTTAGGGTTTTCTATTGATCCCCTCTACAAGGAACCTTATTCTCTCCCGCCTAATATTTCAGAACCCGCGCTTTTCCCCCCTCTCTCTCTTATCGTTTCCGAAAAACCCTAATTCGAGGTTTCACCAATCTTTCAATTTAACTTCAATTTTTCAATCTCTAGGATTCCTCCTGGTTATTTTGGATTCGAAAATTTTGAAATCGGAGTGGGAGAAGCTGTGATGGGCGCTCAAGAGAGACCTCAAGTCAACTCCAATTCGATGCAGGTCAGTCATCTCTCGCTGTTTTATAGAAGTCTCGTTGGTCCCTAGTATCGGTCTTATTTTTGTTAGTTAACTTGTAGGATAAATTTAGATATGAATTTTGACTTTTTCTATTTTTATTATGGAGGAGTAACGGGAGTTTGCAGAGTAAGCGAAGTTTGTATCTTTCAATTAATTTAAAATTTATTTTTAGATTTGTAATAAATTTGGTAATCCTTTTTTCTTTTCCTATTATGTAGTGTTATTAGGCGTTAGGTTTTGGTTTGAAGTGTTTGTTGAAGTGAAATTTGCTTTAAGTGGGATGTCAGACCATTCTTTTCTTGAGCTGTTAGTGAAATTCCTTTAAACTTTAATGTTAGCATTTTTGTGCTTTTTCATGGGATTTTTGTTATACAGGTGTTTAAATATAGATAAAAAATGGGGTCAATGGTGTGATTTAGCCTTCAATAATTTTTTCGCAAAAGAAATAGGGAGGAAAGAGGCTTTAATATAAGTTTATGACAGGTTATGATTTTTTGGAGTATGGGTCTATTCAAAGGAAACATACTTTTGGAGTTTGAGTCTACTTTAGTTGTTGTCATAGGAAACATACTACTAGACTGCATGAACTGTTAAAGTTTGAAATGAATAGAGAAGTCATTGCACCTGATATCATTCTTACTTTTGTTAGGGAACCAGTTAACTAGTATTCTATCCTGTTTTGCAATATTACTACATTGCAGATTAGATGGCTTTTTGTTTTGTTGCAAAAAAGTTTTCCTGTGTGAGTAGACTTATTTTATTGTCAGATTTTAATATTCTGTTATTTTTGAGTGTCATAGTTCAAAAATTTAGAACGCCAACATTGATTTACTGGCATGTAGTGCTCAAATCACTAAAATGCATGGTCATGAACCCTATTAAAGTAATTATTTGCACGCAGCATCTTTGGTAACACGCAATCTATGTTCTTAAGTTAATGTTTTCATTGTTCTTCAAATTGTTTTTGTTTAAATGCTGTGTAAAATTGTCTCAAAGAGGCCTTGGAATTATGGTCTTGGTAGCATTTACTAAAAATTTCTGAATTATGGCAAGGGTGTTGTTCCACGGTGACGTATCAAATCTAGGACACTAAAAGCGGTAGTGTCATTGGGAGAAACATCTTGGGTTCGGAATAGGTAGCATTTAGATAATAGATAGTTAAATGTAATGATAAGATGTTAGAAGATTATGGATCCACATTGAAATCTTTAATTAGCTGGGAAATTTGAGTAAGCTAATATTTCCTTGTTCATCTTACCTGCACATTTATTCAATTATCATGAGCAGGAGATCAAAAGCCTTTTTTTTTTTTTTTTGTTGTTCGTAAGATGGTGCAAATAGCGCTAAAGGTTTAACTTAATGTTAATGGGACTATGGATTGTTTAATGATATCTGATGCAGGAGCATCAACAAATAACAGCTTTATTTCATTTAGGATTTTGTTTAGGATAAGGTTTATATTTTTATTTTAAGTATTCTAGTTTAATTAGATTATTTTTTTAGGATAAGAGTTTTATTTTACTTTAGGATAGTACAGCCTGCGACAAATCCTCCACCATGCACCTCAACTCGATCAACTCTGTCTGCTGTTCTTGATCCCCTCTTCCACGGCCCCTTGGACGTCTTGCCATAGCTCTGATACCAAATTGATGCAGGGTGAAAATGATAGGAATAGCTAGAACACAAAATAATTGAAAATAGTCGAGAAAGATAATGCTGTAAAGATATTTAGGCTCTAAAAAGTAACCTTTTAGATATAACAATAGATAATGCTGTAACAATAGAATAAAAAGAAACCCTAGATATTCCTATCATCTCCAATCTGCATCAATATCGTTGTTTAGTTCACCGGCCTAACACCAATTTCAGTCTGTGTTGTTTATTTCTCTGAATTCTGCATGAGTTTCGGGATTGCTATTTAACTTCCTTTTTTTTGGGGTAAAGTTATTTCTTGTTGTCAGTGGATGGCACAAATAGCTGCTCGAGGTCTAACTTCATGTTAATGGGACCATGCATTATTATTGTCATTTAGTGCAGCAGGCTAACACCATTTTCATTCTGTGTCGTTTATTGCGGTGAATTTTGCACAAGTTTTGAGCATGCTGTCTAACTTTTCTCTCTTTTTATTTTGGTCAATTTATTTACATATAAATCAGCGAGTAAAGGTCTATCGTTTGAATGATGATGGTAAATGGGATGATCAAGGAACTGGGCATGTCACTGTTGATTATTTGGAGGTCTGTTCAAATTTTTTTAATCTGATTCTATATTTGTCTGTTTCCAGTCTGGATATGCTGGATTTAGTTTTTGAATATAAATTATGTCAATGATAATGTGTCTTCATTTTAAATGAGTGCATATGTTATAATTCAGAGATCAGAGGAGCTGGCTTTGTTTGTTTTTGATGAAGAAGACAATGAGACATTGCTTTTGCACCGTATCAGCACTGATGACATTTACAGAAAGCAAGAAGGTATTCTTCGGCCTTTGTTAATAGCAGATGTGATGTTTTCAACTGAGATGTTTTTTGTTTGTGAAAATATCAGTTTGAGATTAAATTATATTTGCATTTATCTTCAGATACAATCATATCCTGGAGAGACTCAGAATATTCTACGGAATTAGCACTTAGTTTTCAGGAGAACACTGGATGCTCTTATGTATGGTGAGTAATGTTTATAAATTGTTTCCTTTTTTTTTTTTTTTTGTTTGTTCCTTCTTGAATGTTTATCTCAAACTTTATATGCTCTTTTCTTACTGTTTTACCTGTTGGAAGTTTATGACATCAGCCTTTCTACCCTCCTCTATTTAACCTTTTTCTTTATTGCAGGGACCATATCTGTAATGTGCAAAGAAATGTGCAGTTCAGTTCTCTTAACAGTTAAGTTTTTTTCATTAAAATCCTTTTGAAGTTATTAATTCTTACCCATCAATTTAATCATACAGGGATCCTTGTAAATGGTTTAATTCTCTTGGTGACTCTTGTGTTCAAACAAAGACTAAACCAATTCTTTTGTTTAATCAAATAATGTATGTCTTCTGCCTTAGGGGTAGGAAGATCTTAATTATATGGGCTTCATTGGTTGAGCAGACATCATCTTCTGCCTTTGATGCACAGAAGATTATTTTCTTCAGACATGCGTGCAATGTATTTATATTGCGATTTTGTTTCAAATTTATCATCATAAAATATTGAAATACCATCATGAATAATGACTTCCGCATATATGATTACTACAGATGAGACATTTCACACAATGACTAGTGAGTTGAGGGAATTGCCAGCTGTGGATCTTTCTACTCTCCCCATAATCCTCAAGGTTCTAGTCACTGATTCGGTTCTCTTGATGGCATTCTGTTTAGGTTTATTTGGTTGCTTGCTGCAATTTTTGGGCTTTTTTCCTTGTCAAAAACGTTGGATATGTTTATTCATAATGCTTTTCTTCCTCCTTTCTTCCTTTTTTGTTTTTATGAAGTTAATGGTTTTTTTTAATGCCTCTCACGTGTCATGAGCATCTGTATTTAAGCTTATCTTATAATTATTTGTAATGTAGAGTAAGTTGACTATTTTCTTTACTTTTGGATAATGTTTTTTGGAGTCCCTATATTTTCTGTGTGCCCTGCTTATTTTGCTTGGAAAGCTTCTTCAAATTTAGTCTGCTCAGGCATGCCTGTTTATAAGATTGTTCATTAAGTTGATGAATTTTGTCCTGCAGACTGTGACTGAGAGTGGCTTTGCTGATCAGATGCGGCTGACAGAACTTATATTAAATGATGTATGCATCTTTTAAACTTTGCTCAAGTGCTCAAATTTTTTTTGTTTATTTTACTATAGATAGATCTTTTGTAGTACTAGAATAATATTCTATAATTAACTGCTGCTCATTTATCTATTATTAAGGTTGATATTTTTGTCATATTAAGCTATCAGTTGTGCCGTTGTCATGAATTGAATAATTTGTTTTTCCTCTAGTTTCTCAACTTTCTGAGATTCTTGTAATCTCATTGATCTTCTATCTATTGTGGAGAGAGATTAAATATCTTTGTCAACAATTAAATATGATATTTTTTTAAATATTTTTGGGTGATGTCATATCTTTTGCTTTCGTCTTTTTTCATTCAGCTAAATATATTTGTCTTAATTTTCCATCCATCTTAGTTTCTAAATATTTCAGCCTTGCTGAACTGGGTTGTGATCTTAATGCAGCAAACTTTCATCCAGAAGCTGATGGAGCTATTCAGAATCTGCGAAGACTTGGAAAATGTAGATGGTCTCCACATGATATTTAAAATAGTCAAGGGGATAAGTTAGTAGTCTTTCTCACTTCAATCCTCTTATTTCTTAGTTAGGAGATGCTTGTATTTTACGGGTGATTCATGGATTTTTAATATGTGTTATTTGGTTTACAGTTTTGCTCAATAGTCCTCAAGTTTTTGAGAAAATATTTGGAGATGAATTAATCATGGATATTATTGGTTCCCTTGAATGTAAGTACTATCAATGTTTGTTCACAGATTTATTATTAGTGATTATTGCTAGATTGAATTGAGTGTTTAATGTGCAAATTTACTTATAAAACTGATCTAGTTGTAGAATCATGCATGATCTTTTTTTATGCTAATAACCTTTGTTATGCTTTGGGACTTCATGAAAGTTCCTCTTTTTCATGTTTCTTAGCTGTTTCTTTTCTGGTGGTTAAGTAGATCTATGGTCATTTGTGTTGCTATTTCTGTAGTTCACCTTCTAAGCTGTGGCCTAATAATCTCGAACTAGAGTGTTAGCTTTTGCATAATGAATTTATACTGTAGAAGTAGCAGAGAATTGCAAAGATATTCTTAGCTTTGATTGTAAGTAGTTATGACAGTGTAATTTTATGTCATTATTGAGGACAGCATGTCAGTTTTGCAAGTAATTGATAGTCTGAGAAGCAATTCTTTTCATGAAATCTTTAGGTGGAACAATTCTCTCTCATTATTCGTCAGGTTGAAGTTGTTTGATGCTTGTTTTATATTCTGTTTATTGCCTTAAGTTATTTTTCTGAGCTTCATGTTGGGTTGTCATTTAGCATCTGATGCACTCTATTCTGTTCAATTCTGGATTTTCTACTTGTTCCCTATTTGCTATTCCCGTCTGCATGCCTCAGAATTGAGTATTTATCGTAATTGTTTATATTATCTTTTGGTAAGACAGTTTCTTCTTCTTTGGTTTACAGATGATCCTGATGTTCCTCAGGTGCAACACTATCGGAATCTTCTAAAAGAACATGTTTTTTTTAAGGAGGTAATGTATTCTTAAATGGGTGATATAGACTGGGGACTGGAGTGAATTTATATCAGGAGAAAGAAAATCAAGGAGCTTTACCTATACAAAAGAGTTCAAACCATATTATTCGTTTTTACAGGTCATTCCTATTAAAAATCCGATGGTCCTGTCAAAGATACACCAGACACACCGAGTTGGTTATCTTAAGGTATGCGCCTTAAGTGCTAGGTTATGTATCCTACTTGTATCCTTTGTTGTTTAATTCTTGCTTTTGATTGCTTCTTTCAGGATGTTGTTTTGGCAAGGGTATTGGATGAGGCCACGCTTGCCAGTCTGAATTCTATAATTCATTCAAATAATGCTATTGTAAGATTTTAGTGTTTGTTGTTAATTATATTAGGCTTTTTGTTCTTTTGCACTAACTGTGGCATTCTTTTTTAGGTTATTTCTTTATTGAAGGATGATAGCACCTTTTTTCAGGAATTGTTTGCAAGGTTGAGATCACCAACCACTTCTGCTGAATCAAAGAAAAATTTGGTAATCATTAACATTGAAGTGGGATTTTATTGTATTAATTTTCATTTTGTTATGAATGCTACGTCCTTGCTGTGAAGCTAACTATTATGAGCAGCAGATCTTTCTAGATAGATCAAACTTTGTTGACTTTCAGTTTGCTTAGGCCTCCTTTGCTTAAAACTTGTCTAACATGATGTTGATTTTTTTTTTTCTTTTAATCTTCTTCTGTCCAATTAGATGATATATTTTTATTAGGTAATGAAGGCCTTGAAGTAGATTAGGCCCAATATATAAATGTTTAGGCCCAGACTTTCAGTTTGCTTAGCCCTCCTTTGTTTGTAATTATCTATGATAATCAATTTTTGTGTTATCTTCTATCCGTCTTGGATGTCAGATGACTTAGATTTTTATTAGGTCATGGGAGGTCCTGATTCAGGTGAAGTCACATATATTAATGTTTAGGCCCAAGAAAATATATTCATTCCTCTCCCATGTTCATATTCGTTCTGAATATCAGTATCATGTCCCTTGTCCTTGAAGAATATTTATTCCATTTGATTTGTGTCTGCACTAATCCTGTCAGCTTATTTATTTATTTATTTATTTATTTCACTAGGTATATTTCCTGCACGAATTTTGTAGTTTAAGTAAGAGCCTGCAGATGATGCAGCAGCTTCCAATATTTAGGTATGCTTTCCTACAAGATATACATCTGCTGTTGACGTTGTTATCTTGGTTCTGAAAGCACCACTTTCCTGAATTGTCTTTTAAACATTTGAGTTTTTATATCTTATGGCTAATGTGCCCATTTTCTTTTCAATCATTTTAGGGATCTTATGAATGAAGGTATCTTTGATATTATCACTGATGCTCTGCAGAGTCAAGATAAAAAACTTGTACTAACAGGGTAATGGTGGCCTTTTTTTAATATCTCTCCTTAAAATTTCTTTCCTTTGGATTTGCTTTTAAACTTTAGCTTCCTAATTATCGAGTCCTAATAATAGGTTTCTATCATGGATGCAGGACAGACATCCTCATACTGTTTTTGAATCAGGATCCCAACCTTCTGCGCTCTTATGTTGTTCACCAAGAAGGAATTCCACTTTTTGGGCTTCTGGTACACATTTCATCTGAGTTTGTTGGTAATATTGTATAATCGTTTTGTGGAAACACAGGAATTAGATGGACTTAACAGATCTCCTTCACTGTGGTACTTACATGTCTGTATATATGGAGAATTAGAAGAACTAATATGGTTGTTTACTTACAGGTTATAGGGATGATAACAGATTTTGGAGAGGATATGCACTGCCAGTTTCTTGAAATTCTTCGCAGTTTACTGGATTCATTCTCATTGTCAGGAGCTCAGGTACCAACCTTGATACTTTATTTCTGTTTGCAAGTGTTATATTTTGGTAGATGGGAAATTGTATTGGCTCATGCTACTGAACTTCCAAAAAGTTGGGGCAAGTTACATAAATATTTTTCTTATATTCTTTATAGTTTACAGTCACATGATTTTTGGTTAGCTTAACCTCTTTTCCAACCTTCATTTGTCCTAAGCTGCTTTACTGCAAGGGAATGTGGTGCCATTCTTCGAGAAGCACAGAATTGTATCAATTTAGATTCCAGCATAGTTGCAAGATGTGAATCTTGCAGATAAGCTGAGTTTGACTCTGCATGAAGAGTTATGGTCATTGAGTAAGCTGAATATTGATAAAAATTCACTTTCTTCCTTTTATGTCGAAGTGGTGCAATCAAACTTCAGAAGGCTTATTTTTTATCTTTTGTTTAATGTAGATCAGTGAGAGGTTGTTACTATATAACTTTCTGAAAGAACATTGCAGAAGAATTATCATTTGATTTTTGTTCCTCATATTTGTGTTATCTTTAAATTTGGAGTCCACAACATTTTTGAGTTTATTTATGCAGGTGTAAAAGTTTTGGATGTTGGTTTGTGTTTTATTGTATGTATTTGCTGATTGTTGGAAAATTGTCACATAAACTTTCATGTAAGATTTAATTTCTTTTCTCTATGCTGGTTTGATTACTAGTTTGTATGTTTTTTTCTTTTTATTAGTTCCAATTCTTTCATGTAAGTGCTTGACCTCACGTTGTTTTTGCTGCAGAAAGATACAATTATTGATATTTTTTATGAGAAGCATTTGGGCCAGCTAATTGATGTCATAATATTATCATGTCCTTCTGATGAGGCTGGCCACTCAATCAGTAAATTGGCAGGCAATGCGGGAACAGTTGAAAGTCAAAATAGCACAAGGCCTGAAATTCTGTTAAACATATGTGAATTGCTGTGCTTCTGTGTTGTGCACCATCCTTATAGAATAAAGTAATCTTCTGGATTCTTGTTGTGTGTTCATCTTGAAAATTTCAGGTTATTAATCGAAGATGTTAATTGGCTTTTCTTAGTTGTTTGCAGGTGTAATTTTCTCCTTAACAACATTATAGACAAAGTTTTGTTACTTACACGGAGAAGGGAAAAATATCTGGTGGTTGCTGCAGTTCGCTTTGTTCGCACTATTCTCTCTCGTCATGTAAGCGAATTCAGTTTATGCTTAGAATAAGTTCGTATGTTGTCAGAGTTGAATAGTTCGTGCTCACCCTTGATAACATCTCTAGAATCATAAATGGCATTGAAGATATAAATGAATTCGAGCTGAAGATGTTTGCTATGTGAATGATGTCTGACTTTGCTTTTGACTGATGTTATTTTCATATTGGGACATTGGAATTACCGACTTAGAGTCTCAGTTTAAAGATCCAGATATGTATGTGTTTGTCTTTGAGATGTGGAGGGTACATTTTTGTTGCTCTGACGCTTTATTTATTTCTCAAGTATCTATGTTGGACACTTATTTGATACCTCAAAGTGGACATAGGCTTGGAGCCTTGACGCTCCAAATATAATGGATACATATCATGTCCTGACACTTATTCTTAAGTTAAGCCTGAGCAACAATGTATACCAGGAATAACGATATGGTTTGCTGATTATTGGCAGATTCCTTGC
>JBBYHM010000003.1:5079535-5093475 GCA_038381775.1 Adansonia rubrostipa | reverse complement strand
TGATTTCATATAGTGATAAACCCGGTATTTACTAATAATGGAATAACTAATGAGAAGTTAAAATTTAATTTGCATCTGAAGTGGAAGAACAATTGAACACACAAAAAAAAAAGAATATATATGGAAATATAATTGTAAATATATAAAAATTAAATTTAAATAAAAATATATTATTTATCAATAAATTGATGTATTCAAGCCAAACCTTTTAATATATATTCGAGCTACGTTGAGTCAAACTTGACTTATAAATAATTTGACTCATGAAATAAAAATGTTACTTTAAATCAGGTTAATCTATTTTATTTATATCTTATTGTTAGTATTGTTCTTTTATCTTTGTAGGTAAAGCTAGAATGGAGTTAATGTGTGAAGGCACGATATTGAAATACGTGGGCAGTTGCAACATTTTCAAAGTTATCCAATATATAATTTAAATGAAGTACCCATGATATATATATAATTAAGTATCTAGAATTATATTATACAACAACATGCTTACATGTAAGCATGATTAACAAAACTCATATCTTTACATGAGCATACGAAAGTTAATTTGAAATAATTTAAGCTCCTAGTTATAATAAAAATTAATCTCAAATAAATCAAAAGAAATTGGTGTAGAGTCAAACCTCCTTAACTTGACAAAGATATGACTGATTTTAATTTTACTCAAAATGTTTGGCCATTACTGCGAAATTTTTAATTTTATTTTAAGAAGGATAAATAAAAAGGAAAACATGCAACTCTCTCTCATAGAAGTCGTTTCACCACCCAAATCCACTCACCTTTTTTAAATAATTTAGTTCTAAATTACTTCCATCTTAATTAATTAATTCAAAGAAAATGATTGTCGATTGCTAATGAATATTTCCAAATCAAAGTGTGTACTTAGGGGCTAAGGCTTAACTTGTCTGTATCTTTCTAATGAAAAAAAGACGGGGTTTGTCTACCAAAAAATCTACATTATAAAGTATAAACAAGGTGAAACCATTTATTATTAGCCTGATCTTTTTACTGTGAAAATATTTTCAGGCTGCTATTTTATGATTTGAGTTTCAAGTGCAAAGAAAAAGGAAGAAGAAATAATAATAATAAAATAAAAATTGAATTATTGCGAATTGTTGTGTTTGAGGCCATGTTGCGGTTTTTGGGTTTGCAAATAGAAAGTAGGCTTTTTCAGCTCGGCCCATGTAATGAAAGTTAAAAAATTTGCCTTTTTAACTCTTAAACCGATTTTTATTGTGTTTAACATCTGATTAAGAGGCCTAAATGCAAGCAAGTATTGTTCTTAATCACCGGCTTTAGTCAACTATAAATAGGCATTGAAAATTCTCCCGCCAAAAAAAGTGAAATAGGTGAACTTTGAAAATGGAAGAAAATGAAAATCAAACGCCGCGAAAAGAATTCCCGCGATCTTCAGATCTCGCCCATTGCCGATCAAAGGATTCTCCGACGAAGAAAACCTCAAAGAAGGCCAGTGATTCTAATATCCAATAATTTCTCAATTTCCTTTCGGCATTGTCTTTTCTGCGTTACGAGCTCGCTCTCTCCGTTTTGTTTTCCCTTTCGTTATCATTGCGGATTGCTCAGAAGAGTTTAAACGAAGCGTTGGTTTCATCGGTTGAAGATTTTCTGCCGGAAATTTCTGAAGATTCCGTTGATTTCTCTTCGATTTCTACCGTTTGATGCTAATTGCAACGGTGAAACTGTAGAGGTGAGAGTCAATTACATGACTTTTTTTAATATAATTTTCTGTAATTTTGAGTAAGAATTGAATTGTTAGAGGCTGATTAACTGAATATTTTTCGATTAGTTCTGAATTTCCATCTATCATGACTTTCTGTGAAAGACATTTGCTCATGGATGAATCCCAATTTTTTGAATATTCATTAAATTACTATTTGTTTATTTCAATTTTCCTGCCAAAATTTGATGATAGTGTTTTCAAAATGTGGTTCAGATTTTTAATTCTTTGTGTCTGTTTCAGAGCATTGTTATGGCTTCAGACCTATCACTTTCAGATTCATCAGACGCCTTCACTCCATTCGAACTCACTCCTTATTCAAAGGTGAGCTCTGCAAACAGAGATGAACAAATTGACTTTCGAAAGATTGGCTCAGTGGAAGCAGAAATTATGGTGAAACTTCTAAATCAGGCTCGACTCCAAGCATTGAATTCTATTGACATGGAGAAAAAATCCAAGAATGTTATAGATGCATTGATCAAGTGCACAATTAATGAGTTTTACCCTCTGCCTCAAAGGAGAGATAAGCTACCTGAACTTGTTTCTAGAAATGGTTATGTCGGATACCTTTGCTTCGTGCTTTGGGTTGTTGCGATCTTGCTTTTTTCCTTCTGTTTGTTCTACTTTTCAAGAGTCGATGGCTCTTTCACTGGACTGCCACCAAATTGAAGGTACTTGTTGTTTGGATGTTAGTAAGATGTATTTTTTTTGGATCCTCTTTGTGATGCTGGTTTAAGTTTTTGATGAAGTTCATATGATATGCTTTTTGTGTGTTGGGATTGTGTTAACATCAAAGTGTATAGTCTTGGTCCAATCATTACATTGTTCAAAATAATGACTGATATCATGCACACACGCACACGCACATAAACCCTGTTAGTTAACGGAGGTTCATTGGTTTAATGATTTTTCTATTTAGATGCTTCATTTTTTTTCTAAGCTCTCTAAACTTCCTACTCTTGCTAGTAACAATTTTACTCAACACACTGGTTCTGAAAAAAATTCGTTTACATTGCACCGGTGATTATTCACATTATGGATGCTTATTTCAACCTTTTGTATGTTCCTTATTAAGCTTACTTGGTAACATGCTAAAACTTCAATAAACAGTTAGTGAAGACTTTAATTAGCAACATATATGGCAGAGATTGGTTGCTAGTACATGCATGTCTACCCACCTTCATTTGTCCTTAACTGATGATTTGATGGCACTCTCTGGTCAATAGTTGAATTTGTTTATTTTATGGTAGCAGCTTTTTGCCCATGATGCTAAACAACTAAACATGTATATTCTTCTAATGACTACCGTCTTATAAAGAATTTGTAAACAATATAGTTTATACATAAAATACTGAATGTATTTAAAGCCATACAGTTGGCTTGTGCCGTGGTTTAGGTCCTTCAAAAGATTATCTTATTGCAGATTGTATTCAAATCTTTGGCACATCCAGATTTAATTTCCTGCGATTGCACTGTCAAGATATTTGACCTCTTGATATGACTTGTGTGTGGCAGTATTATGTATTACTGTTTCATATCTTTTTTGTTTGACTTAGGTGAAATAAGTCAAATTGGCAGTCACAGCATTATTTTAATATAATGCGACCAAAACAAAGCATGACTGCATGAGCATGTTAAGAATTAAGGTTGTGGTTCTCTCAAAATTAAAAGGAAAGGAATTAAGTTTGTGGTTGGGAGCAACATTAGACAACTTCAAGATGACTGTTAGAATGCAGAATCTCAAGCATCAACAGCATTTATATTTAGGTTATCAACTATCTTCTAAGTTACTTGGATTCAAGCTGATATGTTCAATATTTTTAAAAATTTTCCTTGTATTTAAACAAAATAGTTTTGTATTGCGATATTAGAACAGTGAATGTGGAATGATAGGCTCTTCTAGAGAAGGTAGGTAGGAACGGTGAGAATGGATGGGAAGATTTTAAGATGGTGCCACCAAATACAATCTTACAGGCTCTTTGTTTGAAAGTGGTTTCATGAGGACAAGCGAGGGTCTTAATTTGACAGTTTGATAAATCATTAATAGGTCAACAAAATGAAGCCTTATAGTCACTAGTTAGAAGCAGAAGGACAATAAAACTGACGAGTACTTCCTTAAGCATGCCAAGTATGAGATTTTTTTTCTTTTCTAGTGATGTGTGGCACTGGAGGCAGAGTTAGCTGGATTAATGTAAATGCTTTGGTGTAATACACAAAACTTTTGTCTGTTTATGAATGAGAACGTGACTAATACCAACTTAAAAATGAATAAGGACACTAAACTTTTAGATTAGGCCTGGCTGTACATAAAGAGCTGAGATTCGATGTAATCCACAAAGATCTGGAACTTGTTAAATAGTTAAAACCTTTTTTTTTTTCAAATAGAGAGAGAGAGAGAGAGAGAGAGAGAGAGAGAGAGAGAGAGAGACAGAGACCTGGCTGTACTTTAAAGCAACGTTTAGTATAACAAAATGAAATTTTGCGTTATCAATGAGGGTTAGTGACATAATCATTGGATGATTGCTTTCCATCACTTAGTGTTTTTGTGCTAAAATTTGGATTAATCATCAAGCAAGAGCATTCTACCACTTAATTAAATCTAAATTGACTCACTTTTTTATTTTGGCTTATGCTGCTGCAATTTGTTCCCTAAGATGGGGATGCTACAAAGATGGGGCGATTCACAATTCCCACTAGTTGAGTTTGAGACCTTTTTAACCTATCCTCTAATTATCTCATGTAGGCTGGTAATTGAGCAAGTCCTCTTATGAGTACTGTCTTCTGCTCACTTGGTTAGACTGAAATGTTTTGACCATGTTCTTATTATTCTTATTTTCCTTTTTGGTGGGAATGTTGTTATATTTTATCTTTGATAACATGTTTAAAACCGTTGAAGCTGATTAGCTGAATGATGTAATGTATGGATTATTGATCTTTATTTGAATCATTAGAGAAATTAGCTGGCAGAAATATAGGCTAACAACCTGCAGACGTTAATGGATTACCTTGCGGTCAATTTGGACTTTGTTAACTTCAATCCTATATGTACTAACATATTTAGGGAAGTGCTGGATCCTAGACAACTTCATATTCTTGATGTTGATGCAACATGTTCCCTTGTGTTGACCTTTTATTTTATCCATCACCAAACGAATTTGGCTTTGAGAAGAAACAACAAATTGCCATTATTGAAGAATTAAAAAATTTACCTCATTTCATGATGGATAAATGGGGAGCTTGTTGCGACTATGTCATCTTGCCAGCAAATTTATATCTGTAGAGCACATTGTAGAAAACTGCTTTCCTGCCATATTTTTGGGGCCATATTTACTCTCTTCTTTTCCTTTCTTTGAGTTGACTTTTGCTAGATACATGTTACCGTGGAAATCTGCTCAAAAATTTTGAAAAAGTTGAGTTATGCTGATGAAGTTCACTCAAGTGATCTTTTTTGCCTCCCGTTTATTGTTCTGCCATAGGATAAATTGATTCTGGTTTGAGTGGTGATCTATACTGTTCCGACTATTTCTTTTGAAATATTCATGTCCAAAATATTGAACATACTTGTATTCAATACTTACACCTGAGTCGATTGATTCACGTGAAATTTAGATTCAGATTCAGATTGGTTTGCAAAAGTAATGACATCTTAATATAGTAATATCAGATCTAATGAGCTAAAACAGTTTCCACATTCATGCAGGTTTGATCTGAACTGGTCTTCTTTGTCACCTCCATCAGATATTGGCTGGACTCTCTTTAACTCGTACGCTTTCTGGAACTTAACATTACTCTTTCACATTGTGTTAAGTTGGGTTAACTTTTGAATTTTCATCACCAATAATCCTAGCAATAATTAGGGTTGACTCCTATTCCATGGTTGAATCCAAAGCTATATAGTTTAAAAAATCTTGAATCACTCTTCACCATTACATCAATAGTTCACGTTTGAATCCAAAGCTAGTTTAAATAAATATTGAATCACTCTTCCTTCCATCTGCTGCAAGCACATCACTTTTTCTGGTACCTTTTAATGCTTTTCCCCTGTTTGAGTGCTCATTGCTTTATTATGCCTCACGCAAGGGAGGCAATCTGTATGGCACATCATAATGTCAATAGTTTTTATTAAATTAAAATTATTTTAAGATTTTCTTGATATGATGTCCTTAGACTGTTTTTATTAGATTAAAATTATTCTAAGATTACCTCGATACAATGCCCCCTAGGTAGCAACCTTTGGTATACACGTGGTAAGATGATTTTTGTTGGGAATTAGGATTAAGTTCATGATTATATTAGAATTTGGATCATCTTCTTTAGATTTTTCCAATGTCACAGAAAAAACCTTAGTTGTTTTCTATGATCTGCTTTTGATTTTTCATCAACAATTTGCATCAAGCCAATTGCAGCATTAAAGTAGAGATTACATTGCTGATTAACTTAAAATTGTAATTCAGTTTTGTAATTATATTTTTATATTCATATTCAAATATGAGTTGAACGTAAGTGCATATTACAAATATTTAAAAAAAAAATAAAGAAGGATAGCCTAACTTAAAATTAACACTTTTTAGGATAAACTGGTTGGGTCATTTTCTTGAAACCATTACGTAATTATTTGTAGCTTTGACATCTTTTCATTACTATATATCTTGTTGAAAGCTTGTAATAGGGAACAGCTTGATAATATTAATATATAAATATATATATATATCCCAGCTGGAAATTTATGTAATGGGGATTAGCGGATTAGGGAGTGACACTGAGCCAGTAAATGAGAAAAGAGTGATAAAACACTTAAGTTTCCTTTTGAAGTTTTGATTAATGCTGAAAAAAACCATATGTTTAGTGGAAACTTTCTTATTAAGAATGATAGGATTAGTGAGTATTTTTTGTTAATAAAATATGTTTGGCAGAGAAAATGGAACCCCCATGGCACGAAATGTGGAGAGCATAACTGTCCACACCTCAGAAACAGAGGTGGGGGGGAGGAATTCCAAACCTCCTCTCCCACTAAAATATATGACAAAGCTGAAGATAGAAAAATGCCAGAGAAACAACCCACATCGCACATGCATTTTTTCTTTTGCGGTTCATCACTTCCAATAATCATTGCAAATGAAAACAAATATTTTTATGGGATCGGGTTCCCAGTGAATTAGTGGAAGCCCACCCCACCACGCCACAAATCCACCCAATCTAACCACAACACGTCATCAGCCTCCCCTTTGGTATTTTTGCATCATGGACACTGAAATTGCGTCGGATTGCCTCATTTTGAGGTAAATTCGGCCGACAGCTCTTTTTCTTAGTTCTCTTTTTTTGGGCCAATGGAGAGTTTATTTGAAATCCAGGAGGAAAAAAAATTTTCGTCTCGTATTTTTCTTTGTTTTGTTTGTTACTTAGAGAAAGTTGAAGGAAATTGATAAAAATACTTTAGAATTTGTAACTTGTTTGGCTGTAGGAAGTGTTTAGCTTAACGAAAATTACTTGTAGTTTATGGCTTTCGTAGATTTATAATATCATAGAATTACATGTCAGTTCTCAAATCTCAAGCCAACTTTTCCCTGCGATGTACTGACTCAAGTTTTAATGTTGGTTTTCATATTTGCAACATTTTAAGCAAATTGCAAAACTTTTGTCGTTTCTTTTAAATATTCGACATGATGTCTGGCCATTCGTTGCTTTGTGCAGTGTGCACTGCATTCGCTTGGCGTACAGCGACAAATTTGGTTGGGTGACTTAAAAGATAGTAGAAAAGAACGGTATAAACATGCTACAGTAGAGTCTACCAAGAAAACAAAAGTTTAATGAATCACTATATGGATGAAAATAATAAACAGTTATATTATTTAGACAGATATTTTTAAAATACCAATACAATTCAGATATTGTTTAGAGAAAAATAATGGTGTATAAATAAAATGCAAAATAAGGTCATATTTTAATGATTAAGAGGAGATTTTAAAATTTTCAGGTTTAAGTTTAAGTTTCATCTTTATTAGTTTGATTTGTTTATTAATTTTTTTTCTTATAGAACTATAATTATAATTTTATAGGAAATAGAACATACAAGGTTTAACATATTAATCAGTAAATACAATTATCTAGCTTCATTTAATTCAATATAATTTTATTGCAGCAATAAGGAATGTGTAAGTTCAAGTTTGATTTAAAATTTTTAATTTAAAATTCGATTGAACATGATTCAATTTTTAAATTTTGAGTTTAATTTGAGATTAAAAATAAAATAGTGAAGCTTGCTTAATTAAGTTAGTTTATTTAGTAATAAATAAATTCAATTTTTGCTTTTGATTTTAAGTTTTATTATGTGCTCGAGTTTAAAATTAAATTAAAATTTTTAAAAATTAATAAAAATAAAAAATTTAATTAAGCTTGAGAATTATCGAATCAAATATTAAAATATTTAGATTTAATTCTTTTAATAACTTAAACTTGATAATAATGAAATTAAATTTAAAATTTTTAAAATAAATTAAAATAATTAATTAATACAAATTGTTTGTTTACACGCCAAGAGGAAACAAGAATAGATCACTTACTCTAATATTGTTATCATTAGCATTATAGATGAAAAAAAAAAGCTTTAGATAATAGTATAATGCAATTTGAGAAAGGTGGTTCCGTCATACGAATTGCACGTGTCAAACTGTCCATGAAAGAATCAGAACCTAACCAAAACAAGGTGGGGAGCACCGAGCACCCCATCACCAGACCCAGGCTCAATCGGACCGACCATCAACATTCTACCACGCCAAAGGTCGCACCCACTCCACGTCCCCACCCTCGACAAAAGCGAAAATGCCAAACCCCAAAAAATAATAATAATCATAATAAATAAGAGTACCAAGATAACTGACGCGTGCTCTCTTTTCATTCCATTCCTTTGTAACCCTCTCCCTCTCCCTCCCCTTCTCCTTCGTCGGTTTCTCTCTCTATATCTCTTTTCTTTAAAACGACAAACAATTCACACCTCAGCATCTCCGTTCCGTTCATTCCCTTCTTCCTGTTCTTTTTTCCCTTATTCTCTCGATATCTCAATTCCTCTGTGAGTTCGTCAAATCGGTAATAAATTTGTTTCTTTTCGTGGAATTCTGATTTGAATCTCTGTTTTATATAAAATTCTGAATCTAATTTCTGTTATAATTCACAGAATCCTAAGGTGAAAAGAGAGAGAGAGAGAGAGAGAGAGAGAGAATATTAACGGATTGATCGGGTGAGATGGCATCCGTGATAACGAATCCATTGACGAACACAAATTCTGATCGCAGCAAAAGGAAAAAGAAGAAGAAATCAATGATTGAAGAGAATCAGCGGAGGCAAAACCAGAACCACGCCAGATGGAAATCAGAGGCGCAGCAGCAAATCTATTCCTCGAAGCTTCTTCAAGCTTTGAACCAGGTCAGTCTCAACAGTCCTTCTTCTTCTGCTCCACGCGGTGGCCGAGCTGTTCGTGAAGCTGCTGATAGAGCTTTGGCCGTAGCGGCTAAAGGGAGAACCAGGTGGAGCCGGGCCATTTTGACAAGCCGGCTTAAGCTGAAATTTAGAAAGCAGAAGAGACAGAGAGGATCCGCCGCTGCCTTGGCTGTCGTCACCGGGAGTAGGCGGTCGAAGAAACCGAGAGTTAGCGTTTCGAAATTAAAAGCAAAAAGCTTACCGGCTGTTCAAAGAAAAGTCAAGATTCTTGGCCGGTTGGTTCCCGGTTGCCGAAAGCAACCGTTACCGGTTATTCTTGAAGAAGCAACTGATTACATAGCTGCGCTTGAGATGCAGGTTAAAGCCATGAGCTCTCTCGCCGAGCTGCTATCGGGCTCCTCCACCTCTAGCTCTAGCTCAGCTCCTCCGCCTCAGTCGCCGCCGACTAGTTAGTTACACTTGCTTAATTGCCAAGTGTCATCCTCATCTTGTTTTTCTTTTATTTTTAATTTTTATTTTCTTTCCCTTTCTCATTCTCTAAGTAAATCATCTATCCTGTTAATTACGTGTCTTCGTTGTTTCCATTTCAAGTAATTTCATCTCATTTTCACTTCATTCAACCAAAAAAAAAAAAGTCGGAATTTTCCTTCATTGTGTAGGGTGCTATTCCTCGGGAAGTATATTGCAATAAGAAACTGTAAATTCTAAAGTTAATTATTCATTGATTTCGGGCTTAAAATCAAGAAACTAAAGATTTATTTTGTATATTTATTTTGGTGGGTTTGATTTTGAGAAATGCGCTTGATGGGGCTAAAGCAATAAGCTAAAAGCTACTGCTCTAGTACTGTATTCTTGGGATATAATATGCTAATCTGAGGTGTAATGTTTTCACTTTTATCTGTTAATGTTGCTGCTAGATTTCAGTTACCCTTAAACGAGAAAAATAACATTTGTATATATATATATATATATATTTAACACATATTCATCTGGGTTTAATAGAAACAGACAGAGAAAGGGAAAAGGGTGAGTAGGAAGTTAAGAGCATTTGAATTGGGGATTATTGAATATGACTGAATATGAATGGAAATCCAAGTGCATAGTCCAAAAGTTGGCGATAGGATAGCGCCAAAATAATATATTAATGAGCAGTCTGTCTGGCAGGAATCATGTGGGTAATGTCCCCACATTTTGTATTCAAAAGGGGGTGCCCATGTGAGATAAAGGCAAGCCTGAGCCTACTAAGCGTTTTTTTTTTTCTGAAATGGCGGACTCCTGTTTTGGGAGGTTTAACCTGTGACTGAGGCGTGAGCTGTGAAGCCGTGACCCTTTGCCTTTCAATTTCAATGGGAATATGCGCTGATAAATTAAGGTCCCTGAGATTGCTTTGTTAGGGAGCGTCACTCTCACAGTCACACAGTGGGACTAAGTGGGATGCCACCTCTGCTGCCTAATTTGTATCAATCAATTAATCCCAGAAGGCACACGAGTGCCCTGGCCATGGCCTGACCTGAGTTTTATCACTATCAATAGGGATGGGGTTTTGGAGTTTTTTGGGAGATTTGCAGAGGCGACTGAGACTAGCGACACTTCGATGATTGGGAGGGTCGAATCGAATGAATAGATCAAGAGGACCACTCTCTAAAAAAAAAAAAAAAATTAATTTCTTTTGGTCTAGGTGGTCATTTCAGTTTCGGTAGAGAAAGAGAGGGAGAGCGCCGGAAGCACATGCCTCGCATTTATTTTGCTTACTCACACATCATACCACACATGCACCCCATGTGCCTTATTTAAGCCTCTTTCTCCTTTTTTCCGGTCCCATACTTCAATACCCTTTCGCTTTTCCTTTTCCCCTTTGGGGAAAAAAATTCTTTTTTTTTTTTTTTGAAACCCAATTGTTGAATATATATGTATATATATATACATATACCATAAACTAAATTTATGGCATTATCTTGGTATCTTAGCTTGCCATAAACTAACTGATTCGTCTGAAAGGGTACACATGAATCCAAGCAACCACGATAAATCCAGAATTACGAAAAGGCCAGATTTGCTTCTATACGCATGCTACATTTCATACCTTCAAGTTCTTTTAATTAAAACCTATTCCCCCCTTTCACTTCTAGGATTACAAATAATTCCCACCTCACTTTGACACTTTGAGCTTCATTTTCTCTACCCTTCTATAGAAAGAAAAAAAAAAAAAGAAAAAGGCTGAGCTTAACTGGTTAATCTGTTGAAGGACTTCGCTTGGCAGGATGATTAAAGAGCAAAAAAATTTTTGCAAAAGTAGAAAGAACTGACTCGATTAATTGCAAACGACCAGCATATGACGATCTTTTGAAAGCCTAGCTATTGATTGTACGATAAATCTTCTGGATCAACGGATTACAATACGTCTCTGTAAGTGTACAAGAAATTTAATGACACTCTCGATCAAGTATGACAGGGAGGCTATCCACTTTGAAACCAATCCTTTGTTAAATATCCAGAAAAATAAGAGGATAGTCATAATTAGCAAAAAAAATGTTCAAATTTTGCACTATTTAGCTACAAAAAATCAGACGTAGAATAAAAGTTCTGCAAATTAGAAGGAATAGACTCCTTTGCTTATGAAGATCATAAGATCATCTACAGGTAGAATGACATCATATATAACAATGGAAAACAGATAAGGAAATCTCTTTGTCAAATTCAGTTTTTATATTGACTAATAATCGATTATAATTAATTGTACTCGAATACTTGTTGGTATATGATTTCTTACTTTGACTAAATTTAAATCTCCCACTTTTCATTCAAAAAACAAAGAAAGAGAAATCCCATCATTATTTACTTGTTATCCCAATGAATTTGATGGAGGAATGAATAAAGGCGGGTGCTGTTTGGGTGTTCCGAGTTTCATCCATGCAAAAAGCCGGATTACCACAGGCACAGGAGAGCTAAGAGTTAACAAAAAAAAAAAAAAAAAAGAGGTCCTTTTCAGCTGTCAACATCCCCCACCAGTGATTCTGATTGGACGTCAAAATTGAAGCTCTTTTTACTCACAGTTTTAGAGCAACTACCCTCTCAAGCATTGTTTCAACTTTTTTGTTGAAACTCGTGTCACCTTATTCTTAGGACACATGTTTCAATCATTTCTTACCCTTTTAAAATAAAAATAAAAACAATTGAAGCACATTGGAACCCTTTTCATAGACTTAAATATTTTTTCCTCTTTGCTGTATGCATGCCTTATATATATGTATATATATTCTCCTTTTGGGTGTAGGTTTTCTTAGTATTTCATTGTATTGTCAGGGGAACACGCACAAAGAAATTATGGTGGTGTTGGGTTCAATTTTTAACACTCTGCCTAATCTCTGATTAACTCAAGAATTAATGAAGAATTAACATAATTAATACAATAAGTTGGGTCAAATTACTCTATGAAATGAAAGCTATCATTGAGAACTAAAAGGATGTCGGCTTTGGGTTAGTGGTAAGCATGTGGCGAGCAAAGGTGGTGAAATTCACAACGGTTGCTGTTGCTTAACATCTGCATCCTCCCTCCGGCCCCCAACTGCATGTTTTTTTTTTTGTTCTTTGCGCTTTATTAACGCACCTTTTTCCTTCCTCTTTTTTAATTAAAGAATAAAATGAAGACCTAACTTCAGTAACAATGTTTTAGAGCAGCTGTTGTTGTCTTAATTATGAACATCATCATTAATCAATGTGGGATTTTGCCCTTTCTTTACTACCATCATGAGGTAGGGTTTGGATGCTGCATGGATAATCTAACCAGCTAGCTAGGTGGGAGATATCTCTATATTATTTACTCAATTAATTTCTTTTTTATTATAATTGCTTTTTAAAAAGTCTTTAAAGGGACACTCCAACTATGAAATTTTTTAAAGATATTTATTTTTAAAATCTCGAGTTCTAGTTTTAAAATAAACGAGATAAAAATAAGATGAAATAATTAGTTATTGTTATTATTATTATTATCATTATATATATAATTCTTTATCACATATAAAAATAGTTGTTTAAAGGAAAGGAGCTCAAAGCATTAACCATCAAGCTTTTTGACTGTAATTTGCTTGATAATTATATGTAAGAAATATTTATATGCTCTAAAAAACAATAGGGTAAGAAAGGTGAAAAGTGAAAACAGATAGACCACATGGGAGCTTTGAATTTCTGTCAAAATTTTCTTTATCAACTTGGCACCCATGTCTTGGGCATTGCTTTCAAAGTTGCCACTTCATTTTGGTGTGAATTTATTTTATTAGTTGTTTTTCCCACAAAAATATATCATTGTGAAAAATAATATTAAATTCCTATTCACAATGAATTTTCATATTTATTATTGAGCAATTAATTAATTAAATTTTAGAATAATATTGTAAGGGTTCACGAATACGTTTGGTATTAATTAAGATTATCAAATGCATTAGATTTTTCTTAATGGTTGTCTTATTATATGTTACCTCTCAATGTAACCTAACAAACATTAATTGAATCAAGACATTAAAAGTAAAAAAGAAATTACTATTAAATAACAAAAACATATATCAAATGAGTATTATTAAAATTAAAACCCTTAAGTTGAAAAGGATATTTGAAGGAAAAGCAAACTCATGAGGCCAGGGAGATCTAAAATGTAAAATTAAGGAGCCAAGACTTAAAGATTAAGTTTGGTTTATATATATATATATATATATATATATATATATATATATATATATATATATATACACACATATATATTTTT
>JBBYHM010000003.1:5065707-5079435 GCA_038381775.1 Adansonia rubrostipa | reverse complement strand
ATATATATATATATATATATATATATATTACTTTGAGTTTTGCCCTAGTTAAAATTTCAGTTAATTTGGGATAAATTGAAAAGGAGTCTTAACACCAATTCAAAGCCCAGCCACATATTCCACCAATAGAACTTTGTAGAATTGTAGTAGAGGTCAGTGTAGATTAGAGACTCGTTCAACGGTAGTTTGATTCAATAGACCAGTATTAGGTCAAGCCCAGATTCAATGATTCAAGCCGATCTGATTAGGTTTAAATAACTGTTGATTCAGTAAAATTATTATTTTTATTTAAATTTAATTATATAAATATTAATAAAACTAATATTTAATATTTTTAAAAAATAAAATTGATAATTAAATTAGACCAATAATATAAAAAAATTCTAATTTCAACCCAACCCATGAACATATTTATTATGAATCTCACAAGTATTATTTTACAATCACATAATGATTTTATGATATTTATCACGGAATCTTGATGAACTTAATCACGAAATTATTAAATTTTAATTTTAATTAAATTTATTTAATTAAAATATTTAAATCAATAAGTTATGATTTACCGATGTTACTAAGATAATAAGATTGTTTTGTAATAAGTCCGACAAAACTGAGTTTGTGATATCTAAACTCATAAGTAAAAATGGCTATGTATTGAAGTGTCATACGTGCCTAGTACCCAAAAAAAAAAAAAAAAAAAAAAAAAGAAAAGCGTGATCTGTTTTATCTCATTGTTACAAGGCAAGCAAAAAGTCCTTGAACCCAATGCTTACAGTAAGTAAGCATTAAAGGTCGCCGTCGTTTATGCACTTTTTTTTAGTTTCTTCCCCCTCTTTAAAGTTACTTTAATTTATGCATAAAAAAGAAGAGACTAAAATAAGGGGAATAGTGATTCCTTTTCTTTAAAACGGTAATAATGGTGGCAAATCTAGTTCGAGTGTATCAGATAAGTGGGCACACACCAATCATCAAGTTATCATTAGGTCATTATATTTTCTTCTTGACTGTAGTTTGACAAAATCTCTGACGTGAATATACATAAAAAAAATTTATAATTAATATATTATTTTATTTTGAATTTTATAAAAATAATTTATTAAATATAAAAATTTTTTTAAAAATAATAAAAAATAATCCTTAACTGATATATGTCCTTAAGCAGATCCAAACTTTGAAACTCTTGTTTATTCATTTTGCATGTATAATTGAAGGTCCACCTAATTAGTGTTCATAAACAATAGTTATTAAGCATTATTTTAATTATCATTTTAAAAAATTTATATTTAATATATTATTTTCACTGAATTTAAAATAATAATTCATTGATTATGTATTCTCTTTTTATAAAAATCACCTTAAGTAAGGTTACTAGACTCTAATTAATATTTTTCACAATTGAAAAACCCTATTGTCTTCGTTGATCTACAGCTAGCAAGGGTTTGTGGGAGACGATAAAAGACTTCAAGTCATGGGTTATGGACACTCCTTTTCTCCCACCACCAAATCTGGTCCAGCTTCTAGCTTTAGGCCACCAATATTGCCCCTAAACTCGTACACAACAATGGGAACAAAGTCTATATATCGAAACAAAAAAAATATTACTTTCGGGTAATATCAAGGGTACTATTATTCCAGAGACACTCAAGCATGTGCGCAAAAGCAAGAACTGAAATTGAAGTCCATCCATCCTTAATTATCCTAGTCATTTATATAAATTTCCCATCCAAATATTTTGTAGCTAGCCTTCGTAAAAGTGACCAGTTTTAAACAAACAATTTTATAATTGATCGGACTTCTTTTGTAATTAACAAAACTAATGTGTCCTCGTCACAGTGATACCTCGATAATTAGAAATTATGATTTCATTTGGGAGATCTTGAGTTCATGATGAAGTGAAACAAAAATGATTATTTTGTACTGTATAACTAGATCAATATTACTTGTTTCAGGAAAA
The DNA here is from genome assembly GCA_038381775.1 of Adansonia rubrostipa. Taxonomy (NCBI): domain Eukaryota; kingdom Viridiplantae; phylum Streptophyta; class Magnoliopsida; order Malvales; family Malvaceae; genus Adansonia; species Adansonia rubrostipa. Next base: position 5,077,478 of record JBBYHM010000003.1, on the reverse strand, counting down.
AAATATATATCACTAAATATGAACAATTAAAATTATGTACAGGTAATATAGATAATATGGAGATTAGCATATATGTACATATAAATAAAATTTTAGTTAATTAGGGGATAGAATAAAAAGGATCTTAACACCAATTCGAAGCCCGTTTACACTTTCCGCAACTAAAACTTTGCAATCAACTTTATACAACTATATAATGAAGTAGAAGATGTGAGTTTTGATCGCACACATGATTCCTTGAGAATAAAGATCACGTGAAGATTTTGTTATTAACTCCCACAAAACCGAATGTGTGACAAACGACATCATACATAATTGTGCTATAAATCTGAAACTCAACAATACAAAATCGTTAAAGTATTACACTAACTCAACAATATTATCTTTTAAAAGTATTATTTATCAAAAGAAAAAAAATAATATACTTAAGGGATCTCAACCCCTATAACTTTTTTCTTGTATTACCTCTTTTGTTAAAAGAAAAAAAGAAAGTCACATGTGCTATCTCATTGCCATGAGTCATGCAACAAAAGTCCTTCGGCCCAGGTTAGGTAAGCATTAAAGATCGATACGTTTCATTCACTTTCTTCTTCTTTTTTTTTTTTTTTTCTTTAAAGTTACTTTAATTTGTACATGGAAACGAAGAGACTAAAATAAGTGGAATTGATTCCTTCTCTTAAAAAAGACGTAATAGTATGGAGGCAAAATCTAGTATAATAAGTACATATCATAGATAAGTGGGGTATGACGGATATTTAATTTTATGTAATCCTCCCTTGGCACATGGGAACACCAACCAATCATCAAGTTATGATATTTGCTTGATTGTAGTGTGATGAAAAATTTTGAAACCCTCTTTTACACATTTTGCATTTATAATAATTAAGAAACTCTATTCTTCATTGATCTATTCTATAGGCCACAGCTAAAGGGCTACAATCACGGGTTATGGACACTCGTTTTCTCCCCCCACCAAAATCTGGTCCACCCTCTGTACCTCTAGTCTATGAGCAATGGGTATAAAATCTATATAATCCAATATATATATGTGTGTGTCTCTGTGTGTGTGTGTGTGTGTGTGTGTTTTGGGTTATATCGGTGGTACTGCTATTCCAGAAACACTCCAGCATGTGCACAAAAACAGGTGAATTAAAGTCCATTTTTATCCTTGTCATTCATATATATTTATATATTTACACTTTCATCTAAATAACTAGCTCAATATAACTCTGGATGGTACAAAGGAATTTGATTTGGGGTTGCTTTGGTTTATTTTTCTAATGTGGATTGAAAGCTTCTGGTTGTTTCTTTTGGTGTTTGTCCATTTAGGTGGATGTTGAACTCAATGTTCCAGCGTTGTGCTAGTTTTTGTAACCTTTTGATTGTTTAATGAAATTTTAGGCTTAGGAAAAACAAAAAATATATATATATATTATATATCAAAAGAAAAATCATTAAACTCAACAATACACACGAACAATGAACAGTAAAACTAGTGTATATATATACATATGGAGATTAACATGAAGAGAATGCCACCCCACATGTTCAATTTAAATAAAAGGGAAATATAATGGCAGTAACTACTTTTTTTTAAGTTGTTCAAAAGTTTTGACCTTTGACCAATTCCTGCGTCTCAGAATTCAGATTTAAACGAGGATATTTTGGCTGGTATAGTTTAGTTTTAGACTTTAAAAAACATTACTACTACTATTACTTCATTATTTTTTTTCCCCAGTCGGTGTTCGGTTGGGTGATTCCAAGACCAAGCGCCACATCTTTTCGTGTTCATCATCTTGCTCCGACCTCGTCCGAGGCTTTGAAGCTTCTTCACGTACATGCAAGTGCATCGAACCAATCTAATAAAAAAAAGAACTGAATCAAATTACCATGTCTGTTTTCTGTCTGCCTCGTAGTTTGCAACCTTAATCACTAAGTAATCGAGAGTCAACTGTCGTTTAAACATTACCGAGCAGTATTTTTTTTTCCTTTTTCCTGAAGCAGACATTGAAGGTTTCTTATCTTAATTAACCTCATCGTTTCGTGATCCTTCCTCGTGTTTTTCTAAACCAGTTTCAGAATTAAGACAGACACATATATATGCTCGGAATATATTTTTAAAAAAAATTTATTAAAAAAAAAAGAAAGCAAAAGTACTCTTAAATAAATTGATCGAAAATAGGAATCACGAGTGATGGAAACAATTGATGGCCAAGAATATAGAGTAAACTAGAAGAAATCAAATAAAATTGCTCACGATAATAAAAATATAAATTAAAAAGGAAAGATGAAGATGGCGTGTATTGGAGGCAACGGCAATGGGGGAAAAGAATATACTAAAACCGCGTAAAAGTGCGTGTGGTCTGGAAGATTGATCAAGAAACAATAGCCGTTGGATTTGACACGTGGGATTCAAAGGCGACAAATATACACGCGTAATTCAACTGTTCGCTCGTCTGTCCCGACATGAGCCGTGATTGGAGGACCAAAAAGCAGGGGCCGTGTATCGGAGCAATCGTGGTTTCACGGAAAGATTAATATTTATTACAAATTGCCATTTTTTTTAGTTGTTGGGAAAAAGCTGGGGAGAAAATTCTTTCTTTCATTTTTTTTTTTTGGTAGCTTGATTGAATTGACAGAGCAGTTTTTTTTTTCTTTTTTGGATTTTTTCTTCAGTAATTTATATTTTAGATTATTAAATTTATTATTAATATTTTAATTTTTATGTAGTTTATAAATTTTTAATTTTATTAAATTATATTATTAAAGTTTTATTATTAAAAAATAAAATTATTTACATTAATTTTATTAAATAATTTTTATAAAAAAATTAACTTAACATGTATATATGATTTATTTTTAATCTATTATCGATAATATTTAACTAATATATGTCACGTACCTATATTAAATTATTTTTTTACTAAAATTATTTAATAAAATTTAAATAAATTAATAATAAAAATTTAATGATATAATTTAATAAAATTAAAAATTTATGATCTATATAAATATTTAAAAATTAAAACAGTGACAAGAAATATAAATTATCATTTAAAATTACGACTGTAGGTGTTTTTTTTTTTTTTTTTGTGGGCAATGATAGCTTGAAGGGATGTATATAAACCGCATGAAACAAAGCAAGCTTTATCATTAATAGGAAATATGGTGATAGGCTTATCTCACATTTGACAATGATATAAAGTTCTTCATTAATTATGATTCCTTTTTTGTTCATACTTTCATCGCTTTTTCTTCTTCAACTTTAATTTCCTGGATTTATTTTAATTTTCTTAAGCAATGAATTGTATTATTAGTTGAAATTTTTTTAAAAAAATTAATATTTTAAGAAGAAGGAAATTCAAACTATACTTTTGACACACTCATGATGTGTAAATATATATATTTTTGGATAAGCATTAAGTTAAAAAAAAAAAAAAAAACACTTTTAACTACTACAAAAAACATTGAAAATTTCACGAAATACATGATTAAACAGCAAGGATCCTAAGTAAAAATAAAAGAACCCAGTTCCCATGAATGACAAAGTCCCATGTTAACAGCATCGGAACTGATGTTGCTTAATCCTGACATTCTTAATCTAAAAATCTCCTTAATCTGTTCCAGTATGGCCCCATCAGTGCAGTGAACTTGTTTGAAGCATCTGCTGTTTCTTTCTCTCCATATCAGATAGATATAGGAACTCCAAGCTAGGGGTAAAATTATGGAAATGAGGGCCTTTCCTCTTAGTTTGCTAGCTACTCACTGTAATTCTTGTTGCCATCCTTCTACTTCTCTTTGCAGTTGACATAGTTAAAGAATCTGCTGCCATTTATCTTTGGAAAAAGCACATTCAAAAAAATAAATGATCCATGGATTCTTGGTTAGTTTGACACAGCGCACATGTTCCATCAACATTCATGCTCCATCCTCTTAATCTGCTCTTGGTTGGCAGCCTAACAAGAATAGCCACCCAAGCTACCAAAGAATGCCTGGGAATGTGGAGAGGAAACCAAATCAGCTTGTCCCAATCAACTCTCCCATGCCTTATTCTGAGTACATCCCAAACCTTGGCCACTGAATATCTATTCCTCGGATACTTCCAAACAAAAGCCCTATGATGGAAGATGATAAATTGATGAGCCAAGTCCCTCATTTACAGAAGCTTTCTCTACGTCCAACTACTCCTCTGCGTAATAGTAGCCTGCCACACAATCCTGCCTTTAAGTAAATAAGCATGTGCCCTAACTACCTATAACGATATGGGTAAAAAGAGCCCATAAATGCTAGAGGATGCAAGCTTTATTCCAAGTTGAGGGGTCCTTCAATCCTAACCTCTCCTTCAGACTTAGGACAACAAATGGTGCTCCATTTCACTCCAATTCCCTTAGCTGTTGTCTCTTTCCTTTTCTAAAAAAAATTAGAGCATAACTGATTAACTCTCTTAATGATTTCCTTTGGCAAAATAAAGTGCCGAAGAGTTAAGCTTACAGATCTATGTTTTAGGATGATCTGTAAATATTTACAAAAGGAAGCTTGTACTTTATTACAGGAATACAGTGCTTAGTGAAGATTATTTTTCGGGTATAAAAAGGTTTATACATAGTAAATATATATATATAACTTTTCATTTTATTAATGAAACTATTAAATAAAATAGACACAAGTATATGTTGAATTTTAAGAAAACAAAATATTAATATTTTTATTTTCCTAAAAACAAGGTAATTTGCAAGTTGCAAGGCAATATTTCAATTTGCATAATCCTATTATAAATGCCCTTCCTTATTATGGTAAAATTTTGCTTTTATTATTTTTTTTATTAGCAAATTTTTGTTATCCAATAAAAGTAAATTTTACTTTTTCACAATTGACTCCACCTCTAAGAAACGGAGCAACTAAATTGAAAATTTGGAAACTTTTTAAGTGGTAGTTGTCTGTGGACGGCGTGACTTGTCGGGGAAGAAGTAGGCGAGTGATAATCTGGAAACTTTGCTGACGCGTAGATTGTGTCACCATCTAGAACGCGGTTAATTCTCCTCTTTCTTTTTTTATTTGTTTATCTTCTTTTTAAGCATTTATTTTTTCTCTCTCTCAATGGGAATGGTTTTTATGGCTGCATGAAAATGGTAATAATAAAAAGGGAAAGAAATATGCTGAGGTTCCAAAGATAAAAAAATATACTCATAATTATTATATTAATTTTTTGTTAAATTCTATGAAAATAATTAATTTTTAATGTAAAAATTGGAATTTTAGTTAAGCGGACCCATAATAAAATCAATCTGTGTAGATTGAGAAATTGTGTTATTATACAACAATAATTTCCAGTGATACTCAGTCGTTAAACCACCTTGGAAAAAGAAAAAGGATCACATCGTCTTAAATGAGCTTATGCATGGAAAAACGGCGAAAAAGTGTGGATTCAACTAATCGTTGTCATTGATTAATTTTTTTAATTATCATTCAAAAATTATTTTATATTTAATATCTTATTATTTAATTAAATAAAAATTCTTTAATTAGATTTTTCTCTCATAAAATAGCATTTTAATCAATTTTACTGAACACTGATTAATATTATTATATTTCTTATTGTATTAAAAAAAATTTAATATATTTTTTAGTGAGTTTTGTACAATTTCTCGTTCAAAGAAAAACATTCGAGTTCTTTCTCTTCCAAACCAAAAGGAAAAAAAAAAAAAGGTGTTAAAAGTACAAATTAATCAAATTATAAACAAGGGAGTAAGCAAGTTTGTATTTAACATATAAAGAAAAAGAAAAAGAAAAAGAAAAACTTTGCATTATAAATGTGTTTTTTGGATTGTTGTATGTAAATTATGTAAAACCTTACTTGTTTATATAAAATATAAATGTGATATATATATATATATATAAATAACCAAGTAGTGAAACGTGTGTGAACATACAACTTCTAAATTCAAAAGTAAAATATATCTTCAAAACAATTCAAAGCATATATTTATATATAATATAGTTTCACATTTCCATTAATAATTAAAAAAAAAAAAAGATTAGAGCTAGAGGTAGTAATTGAAAGGGCATAAAAGTCATTTCGTCAATGAAAAATCGTTCTTTCTCATATAATAATTAATTTAATTAAAAAATCGTTTATTCCATTTATTCTTTATAAAAATTAAAAAAGCGAACCGCGAAAAAAACTAAAAAGGACGGCCCCGTCAACCGTCAACACATGCCTCAAAAGTGGACCAAGAAGAGGAGGCGGTCCATAAGCAATAAATGCGTTGAACACCGCCCTCCCTTAATCGCCACGTCCGTACTAATAATTAACCGGTAAATGCCGGTCACTTCTCCAAAAATCCAAGCTGTTCTCCAAATCCCAACCCGAGTGCATTCACACTTCAACACCCAATCACTCTCCCTTCCTATTTTCTTTCCGCAATATTTAAAAGATATAACTTTTTTCGGTGTAATGCAAAGATAAAAACTTTGGTTTCTTTTGTTTATATATATATATATATATATATATATAAATGGAGGAGAATATTTGAAGTGTATGGAGAAGAAGAAAGAGAATTCCATGGCAAATTTGAGATTTTCCGATGAGAATCCGGCAGCAGCAACTAGTTTTGGTGAAAGCATCTTTGACATGGCAGCAGGGGCATGTGAAAGGAGTGGTGGTGGAGATAAGTTGGGGTCTTTGGGTTTTACGGACTTGCTTGGTATCCATCCAGATTTTATTGCTCCTTTTTTCGATTCCTTTCAGCCTACGATTCTTTCACCACCACCTCCTCCGTCAATATCGTCTGAACTGTACCAAGAAATATTACATGAACAACAACTACAACTGGACACTAAGCAGCTTCAAGGTCTTCCATCGCCGGCTTCCACAGTACCCGAATCTTCGGAGGTTTTAAACAATCCGGCAACACCAAACTCTTCTTCCATCTCTTCTTCATCTAATGACGCTGCAAATGATGAGCAAACAAAAGCTGGTGATGATGAAGACCAGGAACAGGATCAACACAAGACAAAGAAACAGTAAGCTTTCTTGAGTCACATATATATATATATTTTTTCCATGCTATGGCTTTGATTCAATACACGGCATATATATATATATATGGTGGTCAAGAAATGAAAAGAAGTGATGAGGTTTTAAAAGGGGGTTTCTCGTTTCTGTTGTCGAGTTAGATATTTGGAGTACTGTGGGATAAACTTTTACTTGTCTTGCCGATTTTTAAAAGTAAAGTTTTGTGCTTGCTTTTATGGGTTTAGGTTGAAACCCAAAAAGAAGAACCAAAAAAGGCAAAGAGAGCCGAGATTTGCGTTCATGACTAAGAGTGAAGTTGATCACTTAGATGATGGATACAGATGGAGAAAGTATGGGCAGAAAGCTGTGAAAAACAGCCCCTATCCCAGGTATCAAAAATCTAATCTAAATCCCCTCTCATCTGGTCCACTAATGTTTCTTTTATATCTTTTTTTTAATATATATTTTACTTGCATCCCAAGAATTCAAATCATAAAAAGACTACTTTATTGTTCATTTTCGTAGAAAATTTATATCTTTCTTAATTTTTGTCTGAATACTTTTTAATATGCTTGCAACAGGAGCTATTATCGTTGCACTAGTGCAGGATGCGGGGTGAAGAAGAGAGTTGAGAGATCATCCGATGATCCAACCATCGTCGTTACCACTTACGAAGGGCAGCATACGCATCCGTCTCCAATATCGCCTCGAGGAAGCATCGGGATTGCCCTAGATCCCTCTAGTTTTGTTGCAGCTTCTGCTCCATCTTTTGTTGTTCCTCAACCTCAGTATCATCAGCAGCAAGTACAACCGTATATATATACCGGATCGCCTTCTTTGAATATTACCGCTACTAGCTCTAGCTTCAATTCCTCTTTTCCTGATTTCCTTCAGGATAGACGTTTTAGTCCCAGTTCTTCAGCTTCATCTCTAAGAGACCATGGACTTCTTCAGGATATTGTTCCAACCCAGATGAGGAAAGAGGCAAAGGAACAGTAAAGATGGTTTTAATTATATGTTGCTGGTATGTAGTTTTCCTAATCCTAACTAACTGATCAAGCCGGGGGGGGGGGGGGGGTTTATCTTTACATAAAGAACCCACTTCTACATTTTATATATACCTTTTTATTCAGTCTATTATTATCTGTGTAAAATCATTTGTCTTTTTAGTCTATTGCAGGAGCACTACTCGTTTTGTGCTTGATTTTCTTATGGTTATTCTTTGTATTCAGAGAGAATTCAATTATGGAGATATTGTTTTTTTTTCTTTTTTATAATTCTTCCATTTATCTTCTATCCAATTTCTCCTTGCTTGCCTGCTTGTTTCTTATCATTCTTTTCTTTCTTTGTCCATTGGCTTCACCCATATGCAAATTGTCAAGAGAGATAGAGTGGCTAGAAAGGATTCTTTAGGGTTAGGGTTTTCTTCATGAGAAAAGTCGGTATGAAGACTGATTCTTAGTAGCAACTTTTTTGTATGGGACAAAATTCTTGTACTTATATGGGAGAAGGAGCATTAATTATAGAATAATGAATTTGACAAATCCACCCTACTAAGGTAGAGAAATAAACAGTGGAGAGAAGGCGGTGAAAAAAATGTGTCAAAGTTATTATAAATGCTATATCTTGGGAGTAGATGCATGGTGGTGGAAAGAAAAGGTACAACAAATAACTTAATTTTAATCATATTCCCATTAGCCTTTTCTTTTTAGATGATGGGTTTTCCTTCCTTTTTAAGCTATGGAGGTGGAAATCAATAAATGATGGAATTTGAACTCTTAGCAAGGAAATTAAAGGGATTGTTGTTATAGACGTACATTAGGTGGATGGTAAGAAATTTTGGCCGAACGAGGATCTATTTCTACTAGTCTTCCCCATGTTGCACTGTCCCAGCTACTTATATATGGTTATACAATATATAACTAAAGCAGAATTATGAATAAAATTGACTCTGGAATGGATCATATTGTCCGATCATTTGGCTATTACTTGAAAGAATATTTTATACATACATAGTGCATAGACCAGCATATGCATATATTCTTGTAATTGAAAGTCTCAATATGGAACTTAAAAAAAAAAAAGGGAATTTGAATTTACTATATATATAGCCAAGTGTACCACTTAATAACCTATCTTATGTTACTAGTTTGTGTATAAAACGAAAAATAACAATTTTGTCTATTAAAGCATATCGTCGGATCATGTTATAGATATTAGAGTACTCCAGGACAAGATCCTTATGTCATTCATTAGTTTGAGAGAACCACCTCAGGAAAAAGATATATTTATATATATATATATATATATATTAACATGTAAGAATAATGATATCTAGGTGCGTGAAAAAATTATCAATTTTTCCCAAAATTGTCTTACCAGTATCTCTTTTACCTTCAAGGTGGGATCCCGTTGAAAGAATTTTGCATTCAACAGCTGGCTTGAAATTCAGGCAGCATTTTCCATTTCTATTAATGTGTTTTATATATTTTCAAAGCATTTGAAAACTTTGCATTGATAAATACATAAAAGTACTGATCCAAAAAGGAGATGCTTTTTTTTTTTTCCTGGTTAAACAGGTTGAACCATGTGCATTAAAAGAATGAGTATGTATCAGCAAAAATACGTTGTGGAAATTAATCTTGCTTTATAATTTTATAAGCGTAAATTAACATGGTTAGTCACCAGTTTACTTAACGTCACAGGGAAGAAAGGAGGATAAAAGCTTCTTGTATTTTTCCCTCATGGCCTACGAAAATTCCTTAATCATTGCAGCTGGAAAGTTAAAAGATAGAGAAGCATTCTCTTGTTTTTTTTTCCTAAGAAAACAAAAAAGTTGCTGTTGATATCTTAAATTTTCTAATTTATGAAACTATTAATCAAACCAATCTAATTACAAAGGAAGAGAAAAACGAAGGCTAAGCTCTCGTATTTATCCTCAACAATAATTAGACTGAAATGCCTCTCTTTGCAAATTTTGATATCGATGGTCACTTTCCTAGAATTATACGGGATTTATGATTCAATTAAACATCTAAACAAGAAATTACCAGGAAAATATTATTTCTACATGATTTTAGAGCCCATTATGGGATTCTTGTAGCAGGCTGACATTGTGAGACATTTAACTTAATGGGGTTGAAATTAATAAAGCTTACAATTAAGGCTAATCAATTAAGACTATGTCCTGACAGAACACAAGCCTGAATTGAACTTAATTTACAAGCAAAACGTTATATTTAATCCTGAATCATCATTAATCATTCACCTTTCTTTGAGTTGGCTTCAAAAGGGATTTTCCATGATCAGTTTTCCTTTTTGGATTGTAGTGTTTTGACCATTCTTTTCACTACCACGCACAATATTTTTTCCCCTCGAAAGTTAACTTTGAGGAGACAAATTCGAGATTGAGATAATATTTTTTAAGAAAAAAAATAATATGATGGTACATTTTTGTAGATATGTCTAGTGTTTTTAAATGATTAAAAGTTGTCTCATAATTGCCAAGAGGATGGATATAAATAAATGGTAGTAAAGGCATCTGGGGTGGCTATAATATCGTATACGTTTATAGGTTCAAAATCAAATATTTGTGACAAGAATAAAGTCGTCTTTTTGAATTTTGAGCACTTAGATTCTGTCTAGAGTTGTCTGATGAGGTGAGGATCAATTTTTATCTATAATTCTGTTTCAACACACAAATTGGAGCAAAGCTTTTTTCTTCTTATGGTCCACCAAGTTCCCACCAAGTTCCTGTGTCTTTGAATCAATCCTTTTAATGCAACCGCCAATCCAAATTTAATTAAAGATTTTTCAACCCGATTGTATCAAAAGAGAATATATCTCTTATAATTATTGTGCTATGATTAATTAATCAAAATATAAATGTGTGAGATTTATTGAAATATTACGTAAAGCTTATATGTGTAAATGATGAAATTTGTATAATTTTTTATAATAATTGATTAATTGCATAATTATGATAAAAAGGAATTGTAAGCTTAATGCTTGTACCATAGTTCTCGCTTCCCATGGTACTAATTAAAGTATCCAAACCAAAAGGAGCTAACCTCTCTCTCTCTCTCTCTCTCTCCCTCTCTCTCTGTGTAGGAAAAAAAAAAGGGGTAATAATTGCAGATGGCCCTCTTCTGTTATAGTTCAACAGCTTCAAGCTTTAAGCTTTAAGCAGCACATGGCACTAGCCACTGGGTATATATGCGTTTCTCATGACCAATTATAAGCTTAACCTCATCCATGACTTGACTGCGTAGAAAGACGGCCAAGTACTTACACCAAAACACTTTGAACCAAAAATGTCTTCATGGCATTAGTATTGAACTGCAGGATAACTTATGTAAAAATAGCTGCCCAGACGTAGAACCCATCAACCATCATCCTGTCTTGGGTAGAAAATGCGGTATCCCAAGACTCCAGAATGGCAGCTAGCTTCGCTGCTTCCTCTTCATTTCCCTGATTGCTTTGTTAATTTTTTATTTTTTATTTTTTTAGATTTTCTTGTAACATAATAATATAGGATGTGAGTTTTGCAGGGTTTATTGACACTGAGGATTTCATTGGTGATGATTACGTACATAGAAGTCACCCTGTACATTAACACTTTTTTATGTCAAATGCATCGAGGAAAATCTTATTGAGAAACATAAAATTGACGCTATGACATTGGCAGTTACACGATGGGTATGGCTCGGTGCTCCGCATTATTTACCTTACGAATTCAATGCTTAAGCTGTCCAGA
>JBBYHM010000003.1:5053833-5065607 GCA_038381775.1 Adansonia rubrostipa | reverse complement strand
ATTGGCAGTTACACGATGGGTATGGCTCGGTGCTCCGCATTATTTACCTTACGAATTCAATGCTTAAGCTGTCCAGATTAACCTTGTTTCAGGAAATCAGGGATTGCTACCATCCGACCAGGCCTTTGTCGCTATCTTCGAGGAATTCAAGAATTCTAAGCTCAGCCCGGGAAGCTTTAGGGGCAGTAAGCGCTAGCGATGGCTAGATTCCCTGGAATTGCCGGATCGTTGTTCAGTGAGATTAATCGCCCATTTATCAGACGTTAGAGCTACTTCGTGATTCGCAATCACTAGCAGCAACTTCAATTTATTTGTTATTAGCATTGAGGCTAATTTAACCTTTCCCCACTTTGAGATTGGGAATGAATTCTGGAGCGTGGAGACTGTACAACATTGATAGATCCTTATAGAATCAGCTCCATCACAACTATTGTCGTTAAGGAACGCTGTCATTTTGGACCAAAAAAGACAGCCCCATTTTTAAAGTATCCGGTTATTACAGCAACTAATATTTTATGTTACACAAATACAGATGATGGCATTAATTGCCCTAATAATTAATGACACAAATCTCGAAATGCCAGTAACAGCAGGAAGCAAGCAAAGCCTACCACTAAATTCTAAGAATTAAAACTAGTCAATATTGTAGCTACTACTATTACATGTCTGATCTATAGCTGCATCCATGCCTCTGCCATGACTAATTTGTTATTATCGATCGCCCAGAATTCACCAAGAAGAAACTTGTTCCCATTTGCGGACTCGCCTCAGCTTCCAATTTGAAGTTCCTGCAGATGAAGTATGCTCTAATCAAGGCAAACATGAATAAAATGACAAATGAAAAAAAGAAAAAAAAAGGCTTCAGCTTGTGGCCTATCTTGGCTAACCATCTGGATGGTAGGTTGTCTCATTGAAATGACAGGTTAGGCATTTCTCTAGATTTCCACTCTCTAATTTAACATTCTATTCTAGATAAACAAACAGAAGCAAAGGCTTGGACAGCCCACCCACCAAGGCTAAAAAGGTCTTAAATGAAAGTAAGGCAAAATTAAGACCTTATGGCTTATTCTTCCATACTAAATCCTGCATCGTCTGAATCCCCTGCAGCAAATAGACCAACGAAATGAAAAGTGTAGTTGAAAATGAGACAGAATAATGGAAATTACAACTCCTGGTACCTGTTGGAAGCGTGTTGGATCATTGGATGATGGTGCCACCGGTAATTGTCCATAACCAAGTTCCTGTGAAAGTCCAAAGATCCAAAAGAATATGAGATATTATGTGACAATAAACTCCTAAATAAAAGTGAAAACAAAAATGCCCTACAAAACTAATAACTGTAAAAGAAGGGGTGAAAAAAAAAAAAGAAAGAAAAGAACGGCAATTTTATTGTGAAATAATTTGACAACTAATTAAGACAGTGTTGATTGAAACACTTTCTTGAGGTTTTCTTTTTATTTGGCTGGGTTGTTAATATAAAATTTGCCTGTGTATTTTGTTGATTTCTAACTCCAGAAGCTGGATACTGGATTTCCACAAAATATAGTTAGCATTGCACAATTAAAAAAAAAAATAGTTAAAAGTCAAAAACTAACCGATGTAGGAAACAAGGGCTGCTGTTGTAACTGTGGAGGATGCTGGATCTGTGTTTGAAACCGGGTTTGGAGCTGCACCTGTTGTGAAGCTTGCTGAGCAGGGTGCGACTGAGTTTGAGGCTGTTGAACAGCTGGCTTTTGTTGTTGTTGCTGTTGTTCAAACAAAATTAATTCTTCAGGCTTCTCCCACTGCATATAGATACAGAAATAAATTCATCAGAACACATATGAATTAATTAAGGAAAATTCCCCAACAGTTAACCAAATCTCAAATAAATGTCTCACCTTGCTTTCACGAGTTAGACTGTTATGATAGTATTTGAACCCATCAGGTGAAGTATGCTCTGTCCAATGACATTCTACTGAAGCTACTGCTGGTGTCATAATAGGTGCAGCTGGATTAGATACAGATGAAGGAACATCTGTACCAGGTGCATTAGCAGAAGTGCTTCCAACAGTCTGTTGAGTCATCCCAGCCCACTGAGAGTGCACCAAGCAAAATCCTCAGAAAATAATAACTAGCACAACTTTCACAAGCAAATGCCATTACAAAAATAAATTCTTTCAGACACCAATACAATTTAACATGGGAAGATAACAGTTCAGATACAACAATGTGAAAGGTGTGCTGATATCAAGATGTCAGATACACGTGGAGGCGAGTTAGGATCCAATGATAAGTTGGGCATTTGAAATCCTTTAATTTTCATTGCAGAAGGATATATTTAGAAAATAATTTTTTCCAAAGAATTTTTTAAATTGAAACTATGGAATGGATCCTTTTTTTCCTTTAAAAATGACTTGGTAAGCCTCAATTTACCTTTGGAACAATAATACAACTCCTGCGTAAACCCAACCATCATGGCCTCACATACCTGCTGTTTAGAAGCCTGTGAATTCTGCTGCAATGTCATATTTTGATTTGAAGGTTGAATCAGGTGCAATTGTTGCTGCAGCTCAGAAAATGCCTGCTGAGATGTTTGAAAGCTTGCTTGCAGAGTTTGTGTTTGCTGAGACAGCATCTGAGCTAGCTGAGACGGGGATTGCTTAAGTGGTTGAAGCAGTTTCTGCTGGATAGGAACAGGAAACTGTTGTTGATTTGCAGTAACGGGTGCAGAATTCGGCTGTAAATTGGGTGGTAAGTTGACATTCAAAGGGTTTTGTAGGGCTGCAGCAGATAAAGCATTCTGCTGAGCCTGAGGCTGAGAAGCAGGCAACTGGCCACTCAAACCAACTAAATGTGATGGAAGAGCTTGACTGAAGGTTGTATGAATAGCAGGAACAGGAACTTGAAGTTGACCAACTTGCGCAGTTTGTGTCTGTGAGTATGACACAGCTGCTAAGGGGTGCAGCTGAAAGGAAGAAGGTAGATGCTTAGGTGATTGAAGATGCTTCTGTAAAGGTGAAATTTGCTGACTGCCGGTCGGAACTTGTGATGAAGGTTGATTAAATCCCTGAAATGAAACAAACCTAATTCAACCTGGAACACGGAGACTATGAAAGCATAAAAAACACATAAAATTTTCACAAACCTGTTGTGAAGTAGACGAAGATGAAACCGCAATGCCAGGAAGAGAACCATCTGAAGGGCCACCAAAAGGACCACCCTAGTGTTTTCAAAAGAGAGTTTGCATGTAAAAGAAAATTAGAAATAAGAAAATTTCCGCACAGCATGAAATTGATAAATGACAACTTTAGAAAAGTCCTTGCGTAAAAGACCTAATAGGAAAAAAATGAAGAAAAATATGGCTACCAATTCATGGTTTTCAGGCTCCAATTGAAGAAGTACCCAAATGACAGTTAACCTGACTAGTTCATTTACACTTTATTATGAAAGAATCTTTGCTTTGATTAAAAGGAAAAACAAATTAACTAGTTTAACCATAAAAATATATATTTAGAAATCAACATTAAAAAAAGTTTCTCACAGCCAATAGGTATACTGTTCAAACTTCAAATACAGTAATGACTTCAACATGACATCCACAAAATATGTTACCACTAACCCCATGCCATCAAGGAGGAACATTGCTAATTAACACAGTTTCATTGTAAAATTTAACAATGTGCCATACAAGTATTCTTACCGGATTTAAAGGTATTGATGGGTCACCAGACCTAGGGAGCAACTGACTCCCCATACTCCTAATGCCAGGATTAGAAGTTGGTTCCATATTCTGTGGACTCATAGGGCGCCAAGCAGTAGGTGGAACACAATCCCCCATCGCATCACCAAAGTTGGGTGCCGGTCTGAAATGGATAACATGAAAAGAGAAGTTCAGATAAATAAGCCAAACAAAATAAGATGGCTTAAGCCTTAAAAACATTAGACTTCGCTTGGATACTTAGGTCCTGGTGCTTGGAAACGAGGACCAAAACCTGGACCTCCAAATGCAGGAGCAACCCCCCTGGAGAAAGGAGCACCACCCCTGGAAAGGAAAGCGAGTTAAAAACAGCCTACAGCTACATCAATCAATGTGTAACATATGCAAGAGTCCAACAGATGAATCAACAAACAGATACATAATCAACTTTCATCCACAATGAAAGGCAAAAAAAAGATGTCCTTCAACAAAAGAAAAACATATAGCTAACCATCAAACTATCAAAGGCAAGGCCCTCTCCCATTCACATCCCAGTGTACAACTTTACAAACAAAAAAAGCATAACATGTCTTAGGGAAAACCTCAAGTCTCCAGCCGCTTGCCGAGGCCTCTTAGGATCAGCAAAACGGACAGTTAACGGTTGATCACAACCCTAAGAGGTAGAAAACATATAATCAATAGGTGCTTCAAGAATATAATCAGTAAACAGAACATTAAGAAAGAAATAATGATGCTTACTCTCATCGTATAAACTCCATTGAGAGCATCTATAGCTGCTAATGCCATTTCTCTATCAGAGTATTTAACAAATCCACAGCCTTCAAAATGAAAATAATAAATATTTTAGAGATTAAAAGAGGAAACGTAATGAAAGTAATTTCACAAAAACTTCTGAGAACTGAACAGAAATTATCTAAAAGATATAATTTTTTATGTAATATAATGTAACAAAGAAACAAAAACGGAAACCATTCATCAAATCAAGATGTTCATATAAATAAAACTCAAGGACGTACCACGACTCTGCTTTAATTCATCTCGCATGAGGTAAACATCTTCAACTCGACCAAATCGAGAAAATATCTGCCAATGGAACAGCAATTACTAGTTTGGCAACATGTACAATCTACAAAAAATTAAACTAAAATAAACTAGTAAAAAATGTCACTGCACATAAGTATTGCATAACAAGAAGAAAAAAAGAGACATGTGACAATTGAAAGTGATAGTTGATACTACTAAAGGTCATTAGAAAGAAAGAATTTCTTCCACACCAGAATAATAAAAGCCTCGGAAATAGACAGCATAATTAAACAAATAAAATATTTATATGACATACTTCCTGAACATCAATTTCAGTAGCTTGTTTGTTCAGTGACCCAACAAACAATTTATACTCAATTGCACCTGTCATTAAGGAAACAAAATCCGTTATGAAGAAATAGATGATATATGGATAAGAAGCATAAGCATGCACCATTATGTATAATGAAGGACAATCTCCCCACTCCTTGCCTCCGCCACAACATATGAAAGTAGAAGATACAGATAAATCTAGAGATTCTGTCAATGGAAATCTTTATTCATCAAATCTGGGCCAACTTAACTAAGCATTTACATCATTCTCCTACTAATCTTCACACAGGAAACCACACTGTTTCCAATAAATCCAACAAATCTTGCTCCTAGTTGCATTCTTTCCTACTTAACATTCATTTTCTTCAACAATAACAGACACAAATATGCTGTGCAAGTGCAATACATGAGAGAATGTGCGCAAGCACATGTCTAGGCTTTTAAAAAATTGCTACTTTGACACCAATGCCTGCACCAACAGAGGGATACATGCCCCTCCATTGTAAAATTAGAAGACATCAGAAAAATCATGGTAAATAAGGGGACGCAGCACCAAAATTCAAAAGCAACATGTCAGTAAAAGTAAGCGCCATGGATATCACATGCTTAACGCTGAACATTAATAATGAACATACTGCATGTAACAACCAAAAGATCTTCTCTTAACACATATTCACACATAAATTACAGATAAAGCTTCAAAATCCTACAAATATGTAAAATAATTACCAAGGCGTTCTCGCTCCCCATCAGCGTATCGGACTTGTATAGGACCCACTCCCTGTGAATGTGTGAATGAGAATGCAAAACAATTTCAGTTATAAGAGAATGTAAAACCATTTCAGTTCTATAAGCAAACAAAAAATATAAGGATCAAAAGACCTCACCCCAGACAGAATGTGTTGATTGTGTAAGGCTCTAATAGCCCTATCAGCTTCTTCTAACGTTGCATATTTTATAAAACAACATCCTGCACAACCACAGAGTTTAATTCTGATTTTGTAAGATCACTTGCACCCCCAGAAAAGGTGCAGACAGGCAGGCACATAAAAAATCATGCGACGGTAACGTCATGGAGTTATGCTGTATAAGAATGTAATTAGAAAAGGGGTAAAAGGACCCAAAACCTTTATTTTACCATAAAAATTCTACGACTGAAAGACAAAGAGTCTTACCATAAAAAGATCTATTTTCATTTAGCACAACTAACCCAAAAGAAAATGAATGTCAACCACTACACCAGAATGTTCAAAAGAGAAATATCATCAACCAAATCATTCATATCTCAGACAAGGCAGAGCCATGCCACAAATATCTCAATTTACAGGATACATTCCTGCCACATAAATCCTTAACAGAACGTATGTAATATAAAAGCAGAGGATCATCTGCCTGACAGTTCTTTAGAATTAGTATCTTACTAAATCATAATATGTCTTCGACAAAACATAATTCATTTAAGACAAGACAGCACAAAATAGTTGTTCTTTTATAACTGAATAAAATATAGAGAAAAAGAGACCAATATGAACAACAGGGCAGAATTCCTTTTTACAGAAAATAGCACCATCTCAACATCCTGTTTTTGTGACAAAAAATGATATAAATCTACTTAGAAAAAGGTTTTCAACAATGCAACTAATAAACCAACGGTTTGCTACCCTCAAGACAAAGAACCATGAGCACAATCTTGCTGGTCATCGCATTTTAAATTCATGCAGTAAATCCAGCTAAAACCAAGAACTTACAGAAACAACCTGTCAGAGAAGTGGAAGGCAAAAAGAGAGAGAAGTGAAAACAGAGAAATAGTTTCCAATAAGCTGGAAGCTGAGCAGCATCAATTTGCCATGAAAATAAGCAACTCTATGCTTATAAACAGAACTTTAGGGGCACTTGGAGAAAGGAGTTTATCGAGCAATAAACAAAACCTGCAGGGCAAGGGCACAGATATCATCCTATATTTCCACTCTTTTCCCTTTTTCCCAAAGAGGGAGCCAAACAGACATACATATGTCTGATTCATATAATCCAAAAAGAAATGTTAGTCGCTAACATTACAAGCTTACAACACATAAGAATATTCAAAGCTTAACTCTACCTCTCTCCCAATCAGCCCTAAAGAAATAACATCAAGGCATCACCACCAGGCACTAGCATACAGAGAAGTCAAAACTCTACAAAAACAACTATATGCCACTGACATTAGAACACGTAACAATATGCCAAGCTACATTATTTCTCTTCTGATGGCCCCAAATAAGATAATCAATGTACCAACAAGCACCAAGCACAACAGAAACCTAGACTTCGATGACCCTAGAACCAGAGAACAAGCATTTAGGCCTCCCCTCATAAGTTTATTCCTGCTCTATCCAAAACAAATCTCTCACCATACATTTTTTAGTAATCTAGTTAAGCAAACGCTAAGCACATGACTAGATAAGAGAAAATGAGAAGCACTAAGCTTGCTGTGCAATTAAGGCAGCCATCTCATTTAAACTATTAACTCATTTCGATATGGAAGTAACAAATTAACCTAGAGACCATCAGTTGCACACTTGCAGTGGAAATATTCATACCAAACGAAAGGAATTTGTGATTCCAGCATCTCCACAAACTTCTCAAGAATCAAATTTGTCCATCAAGCATAAAATCTCATGTGACAAACAGTAGAAATCAAGTGCCAATTTCAATAATTCTAACCAAAATCCATAGTTGTATTGCTGTGTTGATGTTGAAATCAATTAATATGGTTAATGCAAATAAACCAGACCTATGTAAAATTCTATCTAATCATACCAAAACAGAATCATGAAGCACTCACCTCACCAAGCATCTATAAATATATAGATTCAGAGAAAATATCAACTCACCAATATCCCGTGAAACAAAATGAAGCTCTGACCAACTTACAAACAATTCCAATAAGAATGGACCATAGTTCTCTCTCAAGAATGTACAATTACATCTGTCTTGGCTAACCGCAACGATGAATAGTAAACCAAAGACAAGGTACAAAAATGATAAATGGACAGATAATAACAGAGAATCATGGCTGAAAATACAATAAATTAAGTGAAGAACCCAACAAGGTATTTTCATCAAAATTTATCCTCAATACTGTATTGCAAAGTGGGTAGCTACAAGCAGGAATGAAAACGTTTCACTAAGCCATCTAAAAAGAGGGTTCCAGCTAACTCCGCCATACAATTCTAGAATCCAAACCTCCATGTTTGAGGGCAATACAACCACTCTGATTGATTGGTCTGCTAACATATAAAACAAGCATAGCGTGGTCATGCAAACAATTATTCCCACAAAAGAGCCACCATATATACAAGAGAAAAAATCAGTGCAATGTAAGTAAAGTTAACAGCCCACATGCCACAATGAATCCATAAAGGACAACATTAACAAAGGCAAAAAAAACACCATAACATCACACACTCAATTCATGGTGCAAAGATTTATAAAACCGTCCCATAGCATCCCTTGTTCAACCGAAGCAGTGGTTTCCAGGAAACAGCCAAAAGCCCTCAATATTAAAGTCAAACACATTCCCTGCTCCATGCACATTAACACTTTCAAATTTCAAAACAGCATCAAAACTATGATAAAACAAGATGAGCTCCTCATATAGAGAAATCCATCAGCATTCACACTCTCTAGAACTAGAGGCAAGCACTACAGATGCAATCAACAAGGAGAAGTGTAAACAATAAACACCAAGTATCCACAATCTGCGCTGGATGGCCTTTAGATTTCCAACAGGACTTAATAGATGGAAGAAAATAAACATCAACGAGTTAAAACTATGCAATCAATTATTAATATTACATACACTTATGGAAATTTAAAAGAAAAACAGAAGTGTAAACATGAAGCCAGCCTGGAAAATAAACGCACATTTGCTCATTAAACAACCAATACTATGGACTGCTACACCAGGTTGTAGTCACAAAATGCAGCAGCACCACCAACTAATTTTTTGTTGTAAAAAAGAAAAATCCCAAAGAATTTTTTCCAATATCATAAGCTTATAACTCTATGTGAAAAATGAGCTGGCCACCGACATAGAGAGGCCATCCAACCTATTCTAAAAATTAATTCAACCAAGTTACCCAAATACAGATAGTCACCAACAAACAGATTGCCATGCACAGAACCAAGGAACTTTCAACCCATAGAACTGAATTACCATCCATATCTGATACCCATTCAACTTCAAATCCATGTCGTCAACATAAAACCAGTCCATAGACATTCCAACCCCACATAAAAATAAGAAGTAACAGGTTCTCCAAGATAACAGTCAACCACAGAAATCCTCCCAAAAAAAATATGATATATACCATTCAACGCAACAATCATAGAATTTCTTCTTTTTATATAGTACAACAGTGACATATCTTAATATGTATATAAAAGCTTTGGTAGTGGAAATAGACACTCCCATTAAAATTTATTGTTGGCTAATGCCCCACAACAGAATCCATTATTTCAACAATAGGTTCTATTTGTGGTACAAGTTCCCTACTTATTCTATACATAAAACAGTTTTTAGCGAGTTTACATTTCTCTCCTTGTTTGACAGGAGCAACATAAGAAAAAGGAGGTAGCAACCAAAACCAATAAGCGCGAAACTTGTATCAAAAAGAAACTGAGATGAAGATGAGCTTAGGTTTGCTCCTATCAGCCTCTCAGCATACCTGAAATAAGATAGGTATAATAAAAAAAATCTAAAAATGGAACAACATTCATACATACCTTGAGGTTGTCCAGTTTTTTTATCTTTGATTAAAGCAACCTCTATCACATCTCCATGTTCTTCAAATAAGTTTTGAATCTGCAAAAATATGAACAAATAATCGTTGTTTAAGAAATAAGACCAAAAAGTCCAAAATACAAAAGAATAAATAGACAAGATTACATGGTATTAATGCTTAAAAGTGTATTTACTCAATATATGGAACGACATCCATCAGATGAAGATAAGTGAATTAAATTATATCTCTGGTAGCAAAAAGGAGATTAAAAACAGGAATATGATAGTTTCAAAAGTATTACGCAATATATGAACTGACTTACATCCTTTTCTGTGGCTGTTCTTGGTACTGATCCCACAAAAAGTTTGGCAAATTTGCCCCCACTGCCAGCGCCACCAAATCGTTCTGGACAAAGCAAAAAATAAGGGATAATCAACCTATAACATAAGCAAGCAATGGTTTGAAGATGCAATTATAAGGGTCAAAAGTTAGTAAATGAAGATAAAATTCGAATAATAAAAGCAAAGTTATGGCCAATTCAAGATAAAGTAATCTGTATCTGAAACCATACATGCAGCCAAGGTACAAAAATTGAAGTAAATAATGAGCTCTTCGTAAATTTACTTTAAAATGAAAATTCACCGGTAGAAGCAAATGATAAGGAAATAGCCTAAAATCTTTTGAATTGACGAATTATTTAATTAAGGAAAGCAGAAGATAAGTGAAAAATTAAACTTCGAACAGAAAAAAAAAATTACAAGCAATAAAACGAACCACTATTGGCAGAACTACCTCCACGGCCAGAGAATGGAAAAGCGCGTTTCTGTCCCATATGAGTTCGCAGAGGAGGGTGCTGTTGAGGGGGTGGATAATTAGCCTCAAAGCCACCAGCCATAGGTCGAAACCCTCCACCTCCGCCGCCACCGCCACCGCCACCGCCACCAATTGGCCGAAAACCTCCTCCTGCGCCAGCGCTGCTGTGATGCTGACGAGGAGGACTATTGAAGGGACGATGCCCTCCTTCTCCTCCTCCTCCTCCTCCGCTTCCACGGAAGTTGCTAGGGCTACGTCGACGGTGGTGGTAGGAATCTTGGTTATCGAAGTTGTCGTTGAAATTACTACTGTTGTCGTTGCTGTTGTCGTTATAGCGATTCATGGGAGAGGCGTCAGAGAAACGTGAGAGTCCTCGAGAGTGACGGTTATGATTGTTGCTATAGTAGTAAGAATCCTGGTTATTGTTGTTGTTGCTGCTGTTGCCATAGCGGTCACCTCCGTGCCTATCCAGCTTTGCCGAGTGTTAGCTGAAAGTTGATGGAAAGCCCTAAATTTGGATTTTACAACGCAAGTGCAGCAGCAGCAATTGTATTAATTGGGAGAGAAAAAGAAAATACTACTACCAAACTCAACTCAACAAGCAGAAAAGAAGAAAATGCAGGAAATGCTGGTTGGAGTTCTGAACGGGGCAGGGGAGGCCAGGTCAGGTCAGGCATTTGCGATTGGGCTCAATGGGTTCAGCTTTACGTTGCATATACTTCAATCTTCGACTCCTTCGAGTTTTATATGAGCTCCCCAGTACAGGCCCGGTTTATGAGAAACCAACCCAAATTAACTGTCTCCCCTGTTGCCTGCCAATTTCGGGCATCATGCTATTCATGTTATATTTCAATATTTTTGACTAATTTCATATTATATAATTTTTTAAAATATTTAAATATTTATATTTTATTTTATTTTATTTTATTATTATATTTTTTATATTTACTATTTATATATCATTGATTTTTTCACTTGTTGATAATAAAAGAATAATTATATATGTTTAAAATCGAATTTAAAATTATGTGTCTTATTAATATTTTTTATTATTATTAAGTTAAGAAGTTGTAGGCATATATATCGTTGCTTATATCAAGTCGGTATGAGGAATAATAATTTTGTGGGAAGCATGCAGA
>JBBYHM010000003.1:5013671-5028739 GCA_038381775.1 Adansonia rubrostipa | reverse complement strand
CAGTGACATTCATCTCAACAAACAAACCAGGCAGTCTATATGATTTAACAACTAGGTTCCCCACCGAGTGATGTTGTGTGACTGTGAAATGTGAATCATTGCTACAAAGTTTCTCAATCTAAAGAAAGGATACGTCCAGAATAGCACGAATGACTGCAAAATACAAGAATATTGTAAACCAGTGAACTTCTTAAAAAATAGATGAAGCATAATCAAAGCAAAATACAAAATTTTGATTCATAAAGAAGGTGTAGTGCAACTCAAAACAAGGAAGCTTACCAAAAGCCCACCCATGAATCCATCGAGTATAATACGGTTCCAGCTATCAAAATACGAATGAACTGAGAACTTTGCCTTTGCTATGAGTCCAATTGAAGTAATTGCCATGACAAGAAAATAGAAGATAAAACCCGTAAGGCCCGTGAACCCTAAAATTCCAGCAATAACCCCTCCAATGATCGACAAAAATGTCCGGCTGCAAATGAAAACAATGCTTAAATAGTGGCATTCAAGACAGAATTTGGCATCTAACTAAATATGATAACAAACCTGTAACATATAACTTTCATGTTATTTTGCAAATTCTCCGCACTAAAAGTTGGTACATCAACTTCACTTGGTTTCTTCTCAGATGAATTTGAATCACTATGCCCAGCCATAGCTTATTCTATACGTGGTTTACAACTTCCTGGAAACAAAAAAAAGATACATGAGTTATCCATTAATTTCATACAAACCACTGAGACTGTCAATTCCACAGTTGCGAAGAAACGAAAAGCAATAGCAAAACCATATCAGAAAGAGAATTACCTAATGAAGCACAAGCAAGAAACTAAAGAAACTGTCATAAAGTCCTTACTGTGCTATTCTAAAGATCAATTCAGCTTTACCTGATGTGAAAACAGATTAACAAAACGTTTATCTTCCTGAAATTTATCGTATTACAGGTCAATCCATCCTTTTAACTATGGCAGATGATAGTTTTCAGTCACTGGGATTGCTCAAGAATTGATCATTATAACTAAATAATAAAGATTCAGGGGCATGGTGGGAGAAAAAGCTGAGCTTTACTATCCCAATGACCAGAGAACACAAAAGCAGCAGTTGTCAAATTTTGAAGCTTTGATCAAAAGACAGCAAAGATATTATCAAAATTCCAAAATTTCAACTAATTAATATGAGAAAAAAAAAAAAAAAGAAAGATCAAGAGAATTTCACACCCAAGATAACTGAAACGTAGGGATGGTAATAGATCTAAGCATCGAGAAACCATTCAAAAACAAACGAGAAAATACAATTAGACAAAAAATAAAAGATGGGGTTCTGATTATGAAAGAAGAGTGTTACAACCACAAGTAAAGGAATAAAATTAAAAAAAAAAAAGAGTTACCAGAAAATCGGAGATTACGGGACACTTTTTTTCTTCTGCTCCGCAACAGAGAACTAGATAGAGCCAACTTGATTTGATTTATTTTAATTAATTCTTTAGAACCCCTATATTTTTGATAAATTCCAATAGGCGCTCTTTAGTTTTTAGAAATTACAAAACGATCCATATCACTGCCGTTCAAGAAATAAAAAAAGGGCGTCTTTTTATTACGAGTTATTGACCTCTTGTTGCCAGCAACTGCGTCCTTGTCTTCTTCTTCAGTTCGAGTCTTTTGCAGTTCCCGACCAAGACCCTTCAAATCAGGTTATCCCTTGTAGTTTAAGGTAAGTCAAATTTTAGATTATTTGTTTGATTTTTTCGTTTCCAGATTCAGGCAATAAAGAAGTTTTGAGCTTTAGTTTTAATCATGTACCTAAAAGATGGACGTTCTCTATTGCTGAAAGTCAAGAAACCTTCAATCCCATTTATTTTAAACACAAATCCGCTCTTAAAACCCAACGGAGAACCCCAAACTGAACAAAACCGAAACCAAATCAAAGAATCCCACGTACTTGACACATTAAATCAAGAATCCAACATTTCTTTAGCTTTATACTATTTCAAGTCCATAGCCAATTCAAATTCCTTTAAACATACCCTACAAACATACCAATGCATGATTCATAAGCTTGCAATTGAATCTAAAATAGATGGTATTGGGTATCTTTTACAACAGATGAAGTTAGAAGGAATTAGCTGTAGTGAGGACTTGTTTGTAATTGTGATCGATTCTTATCACCGAAAGGGGTTAAGTGAACAAGCTTTGAAAATGTTTTATAGGATAAAGGAATTTGGCTGCGAACCAACGGTTAAGATTTATAACCATGTTTTGGATGCATTGCTTAGTGAAAATAGGTTTTCGATTATTCATCCTTTATATAGTAATATGAAGAGAGATGGTTTGGAGCCGAATTTGCATACTTATAATATTCTTTTGAGAGCATTGTGCATGAATAATAAGATAGATGGTGCTTGCAAGTTGCTTAACGAAATGGCAAGTGTGGGGTATTCTCCTGATGCTATGAGCTATACTACCATAATTTCTTCAATGTGTAAGCTTGGTAAGATTGAAGAAGCGAGGGAGCTTGCAATGAGATTTAGATCGTATGTGAGTGTTTATAATGCGTTGATAAGTGGGTTTTGTGGGGAATACAAGTTTAGGGAAGCATTTGGTTTGTTCGATGAAATGTTGGTGGAGGGATTAGACCCTGATGTAAGAACGTATTCGATGATTATCAATTCCCTTTCAAGTGTGGGAAATGTTGAGTTGTCACTTGCTGTTTTTGCCAAGATGTTTGTGAGAGGATGCAGCCCCAATATCTACACTTTTTCTTCTTTGATAAAGGGGTATTTCATATCAGGAAGGGTGCGTGAAGCTTTTGATTTCTGGAACCAGATGATGAGAGAGGGGCTTGAAGCAAATGTGGTTTTCTATAACACTGTTATACATGGTCTCTGCTCAAATGGAAAGGTGGATGATGCTGTATCTGTCTCCTGTAAGATGGAGGAGAATGGCTGCCCTCCAAATGTGACCTCGTATAGCTCTCTTATTAATGGTTTTGCAAAGGCTGGTGATTTGCTTGGTGCATCTGAAGCATGGAACAAAATGATAACTAATGGTTGTCATCCCAACGATGTGACATACACCAGCATGGTGGATGTCCTTTGTCGCCATGGCATGTTT
Source organism: Adansonia rubrostipa (assembly GCA_038381775.1). Lineage (NCBI taxonomy): Eukaryota > Viridiplantae > Streptophyta > Magnoliopsida > Malvales > Malvaceae > Adansonia > Adansonia rubrostipa. Next base: position 5,025,626 of record JBBYHM010000003.1, on the reverse strand, counting down.
GACCAAGCTCATTCTCTTATAGAGAAGATGGTGTTGGAAAACTGTTCTCCTAGTACAATTACTTTCAATGCGTTTATTAAAGGTTTATGTAGTAGTGGAAGAGTTGATTGGGCGATAAAAGTACTGGATCAAATGGGGCATTATCGTTGCGCGCCTAACATCATAACATATAATGAGCTACTGGACGGTCTCTTCAAAGTAAATAGACTGGAAGAAGCATTTGGGCTGGTGAGGGAGATTGAAGAAAAAGGGATAAAATGGAATTTGGTCACTTACAATACCATTTTGCATGGATTTTGTCATGCTGGTATGCTAGAGGAAGCTCTGCAACTTATTGGGAAAATGCTAGCTCGAGGTATAAAACCTGATGCAATCACATATAACATAATAATCCTTACCTACTGTAAGCGGGGGAAAGTGAAGATCGCTGTCCAACTTTTGGATCGCATTCGCACCGTTGGAGGTGACTGGCATCCAGACGTAGTTTCGTACACCAGTCTTCTATGGGGCATTTGTAATTCGATTGGTATAGAAGCGGCCATCAGTCACCTTAATAAGATGATAAATGAAGGTATACGTCCCAATGTAGCAACATGGGATGTGTTAGTCCGATGTTTCTTCAACAGCTTAGGTCATTTGGGACCGATTCGTATCTTGGACGGTATCCTAGTTGATAGGTGAGAATGTGCTCAGGCGGCTTTCTTTTTGGGCCAAGGCAAAAAATGTTGAAACATTGATGATTCATGATACTGATCCGATTTGTTGGTCATTGAAATGTAAGTCATAACATTGATTAAGTATATGAGTATGTAATCTACATATTAGTTGATATAGATTGACATAATACATACTTATCAAGTTGACTATCTGCAACCCTCTATTTATTTTTGGGTTCATTTGTAAAAAACGAAAGTGAAAAAGCAGCCAAATGCTACATCATCAAATGATTTCTCAAGGAAGGCTGTAGATTATGGAAAAGAAAGAGTGAAAAAGGAATATATATATATATATATATATTTATTTATATATATGAATTAAGGAAAGGAATTCTTTTGGTCGGGCCAGGGATCCAATTTTGTGGATGAAAGATCTCCCTATGCTTTGTGTTTAGTGACTGGATGTACTTGTTGCCAACCCTTGGTGGGTCTATATGTTTAACCAGAGAAATTTAATCACTGGATTCTTGTAGATATGCATCTATCATTGTTATTCAAGCACTGATCGTGTATCTTAAAAACTCATTTGGTAGTTTTCTCAGCCTTAAATGTTGGTGCACCCGATTTTCACTGGCTCTGATTCATGGAAAACTGCAGCAAACATCTTTCCAAGACACAAATGCCAATGCCTTGAAATCCCTTAGATGGGCTCGATTTGGTTTGTCTATTGTTGAACTGATTAGTGCAGAACCAAAATGTCTGTTTCAGAATAAATCTTTATTAAATTTAGAGGACAATATCGTTCCGCTGAGTCGTTGTTTACTTTAACGTGATTTTAATTTGTTCATGGCTTGCAGTAGGATACACCGTCTTTAATGAGATTCAGGTACAGTTATACCATTTTTTTTTTTTTACTGTAAATTAGTCTTGGCCTTTGAATTTAGATAAAAAAAAAATTCTCTCTCTCTAATCGAAATCATTTGTGATGGAAAAAATAGTTATTTCCACTAGTTATTAAGCAAAGGGAAACCTGGTGGACTGAAACAACCAGACGATATTACTCAGTGATAACCCCCGTCTAAATGAGACCTAGCAATACGGCCATTAGCTCCTTTGGGATAGAACCCACCAGGGATGCTTTCGTTGCCACTTCCATAGACAATCCTTAAAATCTCTTGCGGGGTCCTGTCAAATGCAACCGAGAATTCATCTCCAGCAAGCACGTTGCCGACGATTTTGCCCTCAGCACCCCACTTTCTGGGAACAATAAGGCCTTCATCTTTAATCCCAGCATGTCCCAGCCTATTCCTTAGTTGTGAAATGCGATTTGTGAATTCTGCAACTGTTATCTGGTACGGATTAACCTTCTTCAGTGCCTTCTCATATAGCAATCCTCGGATGACAGCATCCTGGCCTGACTCTACGCCTAGCAGGCCTGCAACCAGCTGAAAAAACCACATGCACGCGCATATAAGAATCTCAAACACTATATTTCTCCCCCAAAAAAAATCAAACATTATAAGTGCAATTGTTTTCTTGGGGATTAAGTGGGGCTTACCCTCTTTGAAATAGCACCCTTGAGTTTCGGGTTTGCACCAACATATCCAGTGAGTCCAACATAGGGAATTAAGTAGGAAGCGATCAAGTAGTTGATGCTATTTGCATAAGGATCAAATGGGGGCACCAATGGCTTCCCAAGTGCATGATTTATTAATTTCGCAAATGATGAAGCACTCAAATCAAGTTGTGGCCTTGGAAATCCCTTCACTGTCTTCTTAATTGCCCTGCATCAAAAATTTAGTTCCATCAGAACTGTCAAGCAAAGAAACAAAAGTACATACAAAATTTGAGCGCAAGTACATCAGAGAAGACACTTACTTCAAGTGCCCAACTTCTTGCAAAGCAAATTGTAGAATTATATTTTTCGTCAGTGTATCAAGATCGGCCCTTTTGGCACCAATGGGAGGTGGACCTCCCATGGTTAAATTTGGAGCAATTTTATCCAAGCCATGACCCAAAGCCCCGTACAAGAAAAACTCAGCTTCTAAATATTCTAGATTCAATGGAAACTCTAACAAATTCACATCGGATTTTGGGACCGAGGAGTTTCTGTAATCTGCAGAATATGCAGAATGGAAGAGGAAGAAGACCAGGGAAGAAATGACAACAATGGCTGCAAAGGAAAAGGAAGGTGCCATGGCTTTGATTGTTAAGCGTACTTGACTACAACTTTTGCTAGTGATTGTGATACATGTCCGCTTACTAGTATTGCTCTTATATATGCATAAATCAACGCTGAAGGGGTTGTAAGTTGGAACGTGGCAAATGAGGGTGCCTGGTCAGCCATCAAAATTGCCAGGTGGTGGGATATTGATGTTCACTTGTTTATCAGTTACTGACTCTGGGGGAGGACTCGGTGGAGTTTTGTTCAATGGCTTCATTAAATGGCCATCCGTTGTCCTATTTATTTTGCTTCTTCCAAGGATTTTGATCGAACAACAGAATAGAATCCAATCTGTCTTCTTTTTTTTTTTTTGGATTATGATTTATGATCCATCTGTATGAACAAAGTTTAATTGGGAAAATGCTGCTCTAGGAATGTACATGACATAATTTTACATATTTTTTTCCTTTATAAAAATGGATCTTTTTTGCTAGCTAATGTTATGAAGAAGGAAATGAGCCTTCTTCCAACATAAATCAATGAGTTTCCACCTTCCTTATTTTTTTCATTCAATTTTTAATAACGTAAACGTTTTGGTTCCCTGTAATTAAGTTGGCATTAAATTGTTCAATTTCCCCAAATACCATCGAGCAACAGATAAAGTCATATTAAATTCATATTAACCTTAAAGTTAAAATTTCATGCATTTTTGTATGCCTATTAATACAATTATAGTTCAACACTGCAATTTTTGCTGGTATACTTCGAAGATGAAAATCCATTCTAAGGCTGCATGATTTGAATCACTTTGTGTAATAAGCATTCAGCAATTCTCGCTGATTTTGCTTGCAATATTTGCCCCTTAGAACAACTTATTCTTCACCATGGGTTAGAATGGATTTTGAGCTTTATGCTTGATTTCAATTGTTCATATCAATATAAGATTTCTTCGTTTAATACTTTAGTAGTCACGAAATTTCAGAAACGTACGATACAAACCTTCCCAGAATAGCTCTCAAACCTGAGTACAAAAGATGTTCAGAAGAAAGTTACCTATTTAGCAACCTTCTCAGCTTTACGATTCCTTTTTGCTGTATCACCCACACTAGTTGATTTATTATTCGAATCTTCGATGTAATCGTCATCCCCAGCAATGATACCATCTTCAAAGATATCCACATCATCCTCTACATCCAAATCCTCCTCAAGGTCTTCATCATCTTCAACTTCATAAACATCATCATAATCTTCATCATCTTCCTCCTCACAATAATCATCTCCACCTGCACGAAGAGTGTGCCACTCGGGTGGAGGCGAACAATCCTCAGTGATTGCCTCGTCTCTTTTTATCACCAGATGCCGAATGACTCTTTCATCTGTGTCTAACATCGTCTTAAAGTCATTAATCCATCTAGCTTCCAACTCAAAGTTCATCAAGATGTAGTGGGCATTCTTAGCCTTCTTTATCTTGTATGCTAGTCTTCGAAGACCCCAATCATTCAATCTCCATAACCTCCCTCTCTTCTCCCTCAAGAAATCTGCAGCAAGCATTTCATATATAAGAAAAAAAAAGTTTTTCTTTTTTTGAGATAATGTCGTTAAGTTCTACATGAATATGCAACCACAAAGAGCATTTTGGAGAAAGCTATTAATTTTACCCAATTACTTGAACATTTCATCTCATTTTTTCAAATTCTTAGAATTCAAAAGTTAATTACATATTATCCCTAGCACCTCCTTAGAAATGAACTCTGCCTGCTTTTCTTCAGAAATGGCACAAGTGATCCATGCTCACTCCATAAATATGTCCAAAGGAATATGTTGAATATTCAATGAAAGTATAGCAATAGCCCAAAATAAAAAGAACAATAAACTTGGAAAAAAAAAAAGGAGGAAAAAGAGATATGGGATGGGAAAAGGTTACCTTGAACTTTCTCGTTGACTCTTTCAACCTCTTCATCATGCTTCTCATGAACTAAATAGACAACCTCATAGTGTCGCACTGTATAAACAAGAAGCATAATGAATCATGACAATACGAGCATATGTCACAAAGCATCAACTAAAAGGAAAAATCCAGGTCGTCTATTCAATGATAAAACGTTTGCTTCTCCAAATTTGTTTGAAATCAGACCCAAATGCAACTTTGATATTACATAGGCCAATAAAAAATGAGTTTCCTCGAATCAGTTAACTCCCACTTTAAGATGTTCATATTCCAGTATAATATTTCTTGCATTTAGAAAGCAAGAAGCAGAGAAAAGAGACTATAATTGTGAAAATCAAATAAAAATCTTGATAATTATGATAGAATAATAAATTCTTCAAGAAACCAACCATAAGTTTCTTTACGTTTAATCCTAACATACTAGCACAAACTACAAAGTAACTACAAGAAGCAGGCTTACTGCGTTCGACGTTCAATGCGCTTTGCAGCTGAAGGTTGAGAGATTCATACAATTCTTCTGCAAATTTACAAACGATTTTAATGAGTACAACAAGGCTATAATTATTTATCTGAAATATACAAGTGGGTTATACAAACTTAATGACGATAGTTGACCTACGTTCTTCCTCATCAGCAAACTCCGGGAGAAGTCTACCATCTGCCTGAACTTTCTTCTGCAATTCAAAGAGAAAAGCCACACACCAAAGTCCACGAAAAAAGATTAAGCAACTAAATTTTCTATCTTGAAAAACAAAAATAGTACAAAGAAACAATGGCGGTTCTCAATAAGGAAGTCTTGGCCTTATTAAGCCCAAAAAAAAAAAATCTATCTTTACTAGACTCAGAAATGTAAACCCTATCGATATTGCAGAATTATAAGAACACAAAGAAAGGAAACATAAGAGGAGAAAATAAAACAAGGGTTTGTAGAGAAAAAGAGACCTCTTTGAGGAGCACAGCTTCAGGGAAAAACCCAGTGGTCTCATCTGGTTTGGGGATGAAACTGTGAGTGTCTTGCTTATTATCGTTGTTCTTGTTCTTCTTTGCCTCCACGATTAAAAGCTTTCTACGACCAACTTGAGAGTTCTCTAGCAATAATTTCAAGAAGGAGTTTTGGCTTCCGAAGAACCCACTTCTAATTTTCAGTTTTGGTAGCCTCGGAGCTACAACTTTTGCAGAAGAGTGTAGTAATGACTCCATTCCAGGAAATTGAATAGGTGCTGAGACTAAGAACATAAATTTATCTCTTTAAATATCTAGAATTATGGATAAAAGGAAGATTGTATTGAGCCATTTCTCGGGTGTTTAGCCGGCTGCTACTAACCATTGGGTTGAATCTGCTTAGTTTAGAACCCAAGATCCATACCACTTCAGTAGGCTTAGATTGGACACAGATCCAGCTTTACTTGATTAAGAGGTAGACAACTGAAAGCCCATTTATGTATGACTCTCCTCAAGTTCTCCAAAATCCACAAAGATGAGATCCGTGAACTCCATTTAATTAAAAAATAAATAAATTGTCTTGAATTATCTTCGTAGTGTTCGTGTGTGGCGATTGATTGCATTGCCAGGTTGGCATGACTTTGGAAAAAAATTGAACTCGAATGAAACAGTTGTAAGAGTTTCAAAGCATAGCATGAAACAGCATTCCTAGAAAAACAAATCTCTTTCCGCTGCTGCACGCTTTGGTCATCAGCTGTGTTTGCCATTCAGATTTAGCTTAATCGAAGAAATACGGACTAGAAAAAGAATGCATAATAAGGCCACTGCAAATATTTGGCAATGCTTTCACCAGGAAGATTAACCTCCAGGCCTGCAATCTATTTCATATTTGTTATGACGTTCTATATCTCATTATTTAAGGGAACTGAAGGAAAAAATATGGGAAGAAGATAATAAAATGCTATACTAAATCTGCATGAAACTTGCTCACGGGGCTCATTTTTGCCCGAGACTAAGTTCAACATAGATTCAAGTTTGCTGAAGGCAAACACTTTTTCATTTTTCATTTTTCTTTTATGGCCAAAATTTTCTTCTCTCTCGACTATCTGTTTTTTATGGCCAAAATTTCTTCTCTCTAGACAATCTTGGGTTACAAGTCATGAGACCGCTCACCATTGTTTTTTACCTTTTTTCTTTCTCTTGTTTCCACTACTACCACTCGTATTGCTACCAGCATTACCCTTTGAGCCACTTCCCGCTTCGGAAAATGGACTTTCAGCAGAGGTGCTCCCAGTAAAATTGTCAAACATGCCTCCTTGTACTGCATTCTGTAACCACTCAAAGAATTCTTCCTCTGTCATGGTTTCTTCCAGATTAGGCGTAGGTATCCTGCCGCATCTCTGTCCTGAACTAGATCCCTTGCTGGTACTATGCTTGGATGTCACACTAGTATTCACATGAAAACTTGGCTTATGTGTGTTCGGTGGACATCTCATTCCCTGCAACAAAATCCAACAGTCATTTGAGTGTTTTATCCTCAATTACACACACTGTAAAAGTGAGTCTAGACATGGATTTAGGTTGCTGAGGTGTCCCCATGGGTGTCAAATACACATTTCTTGCCACCAAATGCATGAATTGGACCATAGCAAGAGGCAATTTCAACGTTCAAAGAGATAATTAATACAGTTTCATAGAAGACAGATAAAAGAAAGAGAGATATAGATGTCCAGGTAGAATGATGAGTCTCCCGCTCCCTAGGGCATTAGGAAAGTCTAGTAGTTAGAACCTGGTATGATTCAACGCAAATCCCATTTAGCATTGTATTTCAACCCTAAATGTCTTTGTATTAACAGTTTCCCATAAGTATTTTGGGTCAAACTTCTTGTAGAATATATTTTGAAATGTTCATTTCTAACAATTAAAGATCACCTTAAACTTTTGTACGTATAACCAGAATGAGAGCCCCTAGCTCTTATTAAGCTTTTGATGAAGAGAAGTTTCAAATCTCCTTAGAAATGCATTCACGGTGGGTGACAGATTAAGATGATAAATACTAAGTAAACATCACTTTACCTGACAAATATACCATTCGGTGGCATCATATATCTTGCTATCAGCACAGACATAGGCAGAAGGAGCACCCACCTAGACCAATAACGAAATAACTCTTTATGTAAAAAAGGGGAAAAAAGTTAAAAATATCAAACTCAAACAAGACTTGACCCTAAACTAACTGGGTTAAATATTTAAAAGCACTCCTCATACCTCTTATTCTTTTTCAACTGCATTTTTTGAGATCACATTATCAATTTTATGTTAAATCAAAGAAACAGCAAAACAGAAACGTATCAGCAAGTGATGAGAGGTGGACAGTGCATACCTTTTGCAAAAACCCAAAAAATAAGGGCTGCAAAGATTGTTCAATCCACCCATCTCCATCTTTTGCCTGATGAAAATCTTTGCATTCCTTAGACAATATAAGTTCCAAAAAAAAAAAATAATTGCTTGTTAATGAACACCATGTTATAGAAATCTGGGTTTCTCATGCTTGATGATAATATAGTAATTGTGGCAAAAGTTCACCAGGACTCTTCATGCTATAGTGAATGGAACATTTTAGTCCTTATACTATTAAATTCAGTATTTTAGTCTCTGTATTTTTGAAATTGTAGCAAATAAGAAAAAATAATTAATGGTGTTAAAAAGTTTAACTACTAATGTGTCATGCGATGTGGAGATTTAAATTTTTTTACAAAAAATAGGCTTGGGTTTAGGCTCGGGTCTGGGTCAAATTTTTGTATAAAATTTAAAATTCTAAATCACATGATAGGTCAGCATTTTATCAACATTTGAAAGGTTATTTTAACAATGTTAATCATTTTTCCTTATTTGCTACAATTTAAAAAGTAAAGGGACTAAAATACAAAATTTAACATGGACTAAAATGCTCCCTTCACTATAGTACAAAGACTCCTAGTAAACTTTTCCGCTGATTGTCAAAGTCATAAATAAAAGGACAACTTAAAAAAATAACAGTTTTAGGAGGAAAGGAAATACCTGGCACCATCTTGCTTGAGATTTTGATTTCTTGGTGTGTACCCAGGCATGAAAGTTACCGCATTTTTTGCAGGCAATTCGCCTAGATTCTCCAAATTGTTCCTCCCAATCAGTCTTTGACCTTGCAAACCTAGAGGGAAAAAAACCATCTCTGCCATTCTGGGCATGAATTGCAATAAAAGGTCAAGTAAGAAGCAAAGATTGATATACCTACTGAGAAAAAAAAAAATTTACGGAACTTCATTTAAGAAACATCCATCCACTACAAAAAATATTTTCCATGCAAACCACATTCTTCAAGAAAATAGATGTAAATGAAATGCTTAAGACAGTCATTCCGTGGCAATAATCAGCAGAAACACTTTGCTACAGCATTAGTACCTTTCAGAGCTCCAACTCAAATGACCACTGGCAGTAAATAAGAAATTTGAAATAAATAAAGAAATATAAAACTACTTTAAGGTTTCACAGACAAATCTTACAAGTGAAAACCCTTGAAAACAGATAAGAAAATGAAATAGTTCAATGAGAAAACAAAAAGTCATAAACTGCAAAATAGATGCACGAAATGAATGACTTGGAAATGTGTCCAGTTCAATAACCATGAGCTTTCTGCTGGGAATGCGTAACTGGAATAATCAAAAATGAGGATGCTGGGGGGAAATGAAAGCTGATTATACTAACCAAACTCTACAAGCAACTTGAATATAATATTCTTCCTCTATATTCGAGTGAGAACTTGCAGGATGTATGTTCAAACCTTTTGAGTAGCCTTTTGAAACCTACGGAAATAGTTTAGAAGCTCCTCCCTCCTAAGTTCATCATCATATGCTTTTCGCTTCAAGGAATCAAGTAAGACCTATGAATGAAATTACATTGTTATCAGAAAGTAAATGTCAAACCACAAGAGGGAAAACATAATAAACCAAGAGATTACCTCATAAGCATTTTGAAGTTTTTTAAAAGCTTCTGCAGCCTTTTCATTGCCCATATTCTTATCAGGATGAACCAGCATTGCCTAGCAAACAGTCTGGAAATTTCAATACCACATACATCTATTTTTAATTAAACAATTGCAAAACAATAAAAAAAACAGTGGGTATCAAGTGTAAGCTGATCCAAAAGAACTTTCATAAAAGCTTTTTACCCATTGTCTAGATACATTTGGCCAATAAACCTCCATAAAATTTGAAGAAATATTCAGAATGAGCGACCGTCACAAGTGGAAAAATGATATATGGTCATACAAATAGTGAGAAATAAACAAACGACGTACCTTTTTTCTATATTCTCGCTTCAGTACATTAACATCAACATTCTGATATCGAGACAAACCCAATGCAGAATAGTGATCAGTGCAGTTCAACAATCGAGCAACTTCATCTTCAGAAGTTATCTCAGTATCAGCCCCACTACTTGAAACTACCCCAGGACCACGATCTGCTGAAAATCCAGGAACATTTTCAGAGAATGAAGCATGCACTGACTCACCACTGAAAAAGCCTGGATGATCATGCATTCCATTGGTTTGTTCAGGGTTTCCATTAGGTCTTGCTTGCTGATCTACGTTGTTCTTTAGGTAGTAGATCAATGCATCACTTGAGACAAATGACAGATTTAGAGCCAAAAGCAAACCGAGCCATCCAGCATGCATCCAAGCACTATATACAGAATATATAGTGGTGATCAATAATGCAAGACGCTCATGGCTTAACGAAAATGTCAATCCTGAATAATAGAAAAATTAGAATTCCATAAGTTTGACGGAATAATTTGCAGATAGAATTAATCCAACCAGAAAAGGGGAAAAAAAAAAAAAAAGAAGAAGACTCACCTCCAAGAAAGATCACAAGAAGTGTTGTCCAGAAACTTCCATAAAACCACAGGAAAATAGTTCCAAAAACAGCTACTACGACCATTGTGAGAGTAAACCCAAAAAAAACTGCTGTCAGGGCAGCTATGGCCTGAGTAATCAACATTTCACAAGTAACAAGAATGCATTATTTGCCAATAACTCAAAAAAAATTCCTCAAAAAAATTGAATAAATTGTTTTGAAAAAATTACACAAACTTAGCAATTAACAGTCCAGGAAATTCCTCAAAAAAACCCAATAAACCCTTGTGAAAACATTTTTATGCAATTGATTGTTCAAGGAATCCTCAACATGCAAATTGAGGCACCATGATCTCATGGAAAAAGAAAACATAGGAAAAACAAAGATGAGTGAGAACCAGGGCTTACCAACACCATAAGAAACTTCACCATACCAACCGTGGCAATCACAGAGAAAATACTGCACCACATAACTGAAAATAGAGATGTTGTGCCCATGCGCAGGACAGAATCAATGCCTCTAAGGGTACAGTCCAACCAGATTATTGACAAAAGAAGCATTACATTTCCAAAATACATAAGCCATTTCAACACAATGGGACATAATCTCAGAAACTTTATTTTGGCATGATCTCGGGCATCATACACGTTAGTTGTTAGGGAAATGAAAATTGGTCTCTGCCTCTCCAGCCACTGGCTTATCACCTTCAAGGTGGATACCGCTAAAGCTCTCACATTTCTTACCACCACAATATCTGAAAAGTCTATATTATTCATGGCATCTTTAAGATGAAAACCATTCAGCAAGCAGCTCCAAACTCCCTTTTTGTGTTCCAGATTAAGGTTCCCATCAGGTGATATTTCATTTTGTTCCATTCCACTTGAAGCTTCATTCGCTGGTGCATTAATGCAAACCCCTGAATTACTCCCAGAAGATATTGATTGGCCAAGATCCTCACCTGCATCTCCATGCCTCTCTGTTGTCACAGATTTCCCAGAATTGTGCCTATATTTATTCTCAGTCCCCCTATGATAAACTTTGCTAACGTTCTCTGTTGAAGGACTGCCAGGTGGATTGCCATTTGGTAGTTCCTCTCCCGAAAAAACGTTTACCTGACTTGCTTTTCCTCTTCCTTTTGCACCAGGGACTGGATGACCTGCCTCTGAACCCCTTTTTTTCCCATTCTTCTGCTGGTTACCTTTACGAGCCATGAAATTATATGTATTATAGCTTCTTAAGAAAGGAAATTATTTTAAGCCATCAGTATGTCTATTAAGGGAACTGTGGAAGACAGTTTTGACATGAGAAAATCCTCCTCTAAACAAAAAAATTCACCTGTCACCAAAGAAT
>JBBYHM010000003.1:4956704-4971152 GCA_038381775.1 Adansonia rubrostipa | reverse complement strand
ATATATATATATATATATATATAGATATATTTACTTTTAAAAACAAGACCCCCTGAAAATATTAGTTATTATAAAAAAATAATTATTGCTTTTCTTTGAAGCAGATATTATCGAAGATTAGTATTGTTCTGCCTCTTACTCTTTGTTTTTTCAGTTCACATATCCAAGATCTAAACAATGATATGTCATTGATATGTTTTGGGAAGTCCTCAAAAGCTTTTCACCGTAAAATCAAAAGAAATTTTTGACGGGAGTTATGTCATCTGTGATCTGTGCTTGTTTTCCTATGTTGCCTACTTCAATTATTAGCTTCAAGAATAACGAACATGAGAGAGGATAAATAACTGGATGAGGTTCTTTTTAGGTTTGTGACTGGGTGTTCCCGGGGACTGCTGCTGGGATTCAAACATCTTGAACCTTTATTTTGCAAACAAAGGTAATAGTTGTACCAGTACTCTGGAAATATTATAACTTACTGTGGCCGACAGGAACGTAAGCATGATGACACCTTTTTCTTTTTTTTTTGATAATCGGCACTACTTCTTTCCCTTTTCCCACCTCCGCACTTTTTTTGGTTTTTCTTTTCCAATCAGAAATTAAAGACTTGCTGTTGATTCTTTTGCAGAGCTGCTGGTAGTGCCTCTGAAGAAGCGTTGGTCTTCTAAAGCTTCCAGCATATAGAAGGTTTATCTCTCTCTCCCTCTCTTCTAGTAGCTTACCATAGAGTAAGAAAGACTGTGAGATGGGAAGTTTTAGTTGATATCTTGGCATGAAAATTGAATTGCTGTTTATGGTGGTGATAATTCAGAGGTCAACTGTAAATTAGTGTGCAAAGGAAAGGGACTAGCCATTCTCTTCTGCACCATTTTAGTCATTCTGCCTCTGCTAGGCTTCTTACTACTACCCAAAATCTGATATAAATCTGTTCATTATAACCATTGTCATTTACATAGGTATTCACTATGATTAACTTCAACTGATGTATGCTTATGGCGCAGCAAAGAGCAACTGGAGGCCAAATTGCTGTATGTCATAAATGCAGATGCTGGCTTCGATTTGAGTTGATGGACCCTGTGGATTCCAGTCCTACACGAATCCAGGCAGGCTCTGCTGTTTGGTTGAGAACTATACTCCTCATTTGCAATTAAATTAGAAGTCGGAGCCAGTGGTATGAGAATCTCCTAATGCATTCAGAGTTCCAAGTAAGGAGGCTTATGGAGAAGTGATGAGTGCTTGGCCAAAGGCCAAGCATAACATTGTACAGATTAATAGCTGTCCTGTCGTGTCCAGCCTGCTTGTTTAGTTGAAACATACAAACACGGAGATATCTAAGGTGTATATTCTCTAATCTTTCTCTTGTGAAGGTTTAAAAAAAACATATGCAGGAGGCGGGAGCAGATTCCAACCGAATCTGCAATATGTATGAACTCTGGAAAACCACGTCACGCTCGCAGTGCAGTGCAGCAGCAGGACTCATCGCAACTCCCAAGTTTGGTCTTTGTCATTGTCAAAAGGTGCTGTCGATGCAAGTCAAAAAATAAACTACACTATTCTTGTATCATCATTTCATTTGTATATGAATAAACATTAACATAACCATTGTCTGTTCTGTTACGTTGAGAGTAATTACACATTTTTCTCAATATAGTTAAGTTATACGCTTTTAAAAGAAGAAGCATCGCTTGGGGGTTTTTTTTTTTGGGGGGGGGGGGGTCGTGGTTACCAATGCTTGATCCTTTTCTCCTGCCTCGTTCTCCTGCTTGTAGTGCCATTGGCGTAAATGTCTTAATGTTATCAGCTTTTTACATATAATATTCATATTAATTAAAAAATGATAAATGATTTTGTAAGAATAAAGTTATTTTAATTTTTTGAAAATTCTGAATCTGAAAATGACATTTGTATTCACAAAAAGTTTTATATGGTAAGTAATAAGTGAAATAAAGATGTTATTCTTACGTATTTTTTTCTCGATGAAATTAATGAAGTCTCTATCAGGTTTTAGTCATGGATTTTTGTTAGTATATCTAAGAACTTCATTCGATATTTTAATAAAGTTTGTGATTCAAAATTTTAATTGATTTAATAATAGATATTTATTTTTAAATTATTTAATATATTAAAAAAAATTGTACTCAAATGGTTAAATAATTATTTTTTTAAGTATTTTAGTGTATGTTGGTTATTTTTAAAAGAAATTATTTCGGTTATTGGAGTTTTTAAATTTTATAAAAAGATAAAAAAAATTTCTAATGCTATAGAAAACGAAGTTCATTTTTGTAAAAATAAAAAATAAAAAGGTTATTGATTAATTTTTATGTGAATTAACATAACTATTAAAGACTTTTTTTTTTGGTTAAAAAGATAAATATGTTTTTTACGAAGCCATTGAGAGAAGAAAAAGAAAAGGCCCCATGACCTTGTGTTGAGACTTGAGGCCTTTGATCGGTAGCCGGCCCGCCCAATCAATGAAACCATAGCTGGGAATAAAGGTTTCAATTGGACGGATTCGGATGAGTTTAGATCAGATTATTTTAATTTTAAATTTTTTTAAGTTTGAATTGATTTAGATTCGGATCTATTCGGGTTTGAATTCTTTCAAGTTCAGACCAATTTGGGTTCGAGTCAATTAAGGTTCGGACTTTTTCGGGTTCAGACTTTTTCGGGTATGTTTTGCATCATTTTTCATTTTATGTTAAATGTAATCACTTTTACGTAATTTTAAATTATAAGTCCAAGCCTGAATTTGGCCTAATCTTGCTTGAAAAAATTTTAGTTTAGTTCCATGAGCCTAGCCGTGGCTTGAAAAAATTTTAAATTCTAAGCTCATGGTTGAATTTAGCCTGACCGACCTATTTAAGTATAAATCACTGCTCATAATATTAAAAAAATATTTTTATATTAATATTTACTTATTTTATAATTAAATTTAAATAAAAATATATTATTTTATTTAAAAAATACTATTTGGGATCGAGCTTACTTGAAACTTAAAATCTAAGACCTGGGCCTAATCGGGCAGGCTGTCCGGTTTATGGGCAAGTTTAGTTATTAGTTTAAAATATAATTTTTTTTTTATATGGTATTATGTATTATGGCTTTTATATTTTTTAATTTATCTTATTAATTTGTTATACTATTATCAGACTATAGTTATTATTACTTGAAATAATAATAATAATATTTAAAATTTTACTAGTAAGATATATAAACTCTCAATATTTAATAAGTTTAACTAATTAAATTGAAAAAATATAATAAATTGATGATATACTTTATTGACAATATTTTCAGAGCTCATAATATAATTTACTTTTTGATAAATTATTATTTTATCATATACAGACCTGCTCAAAGATTGGGATATCCACCCCACCCAATTCGGCATGGTCTCAAGTTTTTATATTTTTTGTTTCAGGCTAGCGTGGCCTAGCTCAGAAAAGCGATTTTAAATTAAATAATATATATTTATTTAAATTTAATTATAAAATATATAAATATTAATAAAAAAATTTTAATGTGATAAACAGTAATGTTAGCTTCAACAAGTCGGTCTGAGCATGTTAAATAAAAGCATGAGCTTTGAATTTTAAAAAAATTTAGACCGCGATCTAGTCAATCGAAAAGCAAGTTTAATCATATATAAAATATAAATTAAAATTTTTAATATTTAATTAAATTATTAAAAAAAATATTAAACTAAAATTGATAATTAAAGTTTTTTATTTATAAAAAAACATTTAAATAAATATTTAATTATAATTTCATCATACTTATTTTTAGTATTAAATTCGGGTTCGGATTAAGGTCGAACTGAAGTTCGGGTCTTTTCGAGTTTGGATACTTTCGGGTTTAAGTTCTTTCGAGTTTAAATTTTTTTAAATTCAAATTATTTCAAATTTAAACTATTTTAAATTTAAACTATTAACTTTTTAATCAAATTAAATTAAATTTATATTTATATTTAAATTTTTTCGATCGAATTTTTAATTTTGAGCTCGTTTTGTCGCAACTAAAGAGGAATTACGCTCAAAAAGGCCCAAGGGCAGCATTTGTCTCCCTTCATTCCAACGCCAGGCTGCTGAAGGTCGGTTCTGCAACATCTAAATCACCTCTCTTGGATTTCTCTTACGCTCCGAGGTTCCCAAAGATTTCCACCCAGAACAGGATTTTGATTTTGATAAACAGAGCCTAACGCGCCCGAAGCAAGGGAATTATTAAAATAAAAAAGGAGGAAGAATGGTGAAGGTGCGGATGAACACGGCCGATGTGGCCGCCGAAGTCAAGTGCTTGCGAAGGTTGATTGGCATGCGCTGTTCCAACGTCTACGATCTCTCTCCCACGGTTTTTATTCGTTTTTCCTTTACCCAAAAGGGAGCATTTTTTTTTTTTCTAAAATCTAGCGATTAATTTTGTTTTGTTTTTTATTTTTTTTTTCGTTTGTAGACGTATATATTCAAGCTGATGAATAGCAGCGGTATTACGGAGTCGGGAGAAAGCGAGAAGGTTTTGTTATTAATGGAGAGCGGCGTCCGTTTACATACTACTGCTTACGTTCGGTCTGTTTCTTGTGCTCTTTGTTTACTCACCTTGTTTGTCTACTGCTTTTTTACTCTTTTAAATGTGCTTGCAAAGTAATAGTAATAGTAATATAAAGGAAAAAAATTAACGAAATTGTTGTTAAATGTTTATAGGGATAAGAGCAACACCCCTTCTGGCTTTACTCTCAAATTAAGAAAGCATATTCGAACGAGAAGGCTAGAAGACGTCCGGCAGCTCGGTTATGATAGGGTATCCTTTTTTTTTCTTTTACCTTGCTTTGATGATTTTGTTTCTAATTTTGTACTTTTTGGTCTAATTTCTATAAGCTTTTGTGGGCAGATAATTCTTTTCCAGTTTGGTTTAGGTGCTAATGCGCATTATGTAATCTTGGAACTATATGCCCAAGGAAACATTCTCCTCACTGATTCTGAATTCACTGTCTTGACTCTTCTTCGTTCACATAGGTAGCTCTTCTTTTATTTACCTTTCCCTTTCCTTTTTCCTCTCACCTATTTGTGATTGCATTAAAATGTCATGCCTTGTGATGTTTATTTTATCTACGTTCTCCTCCTCTTTGAATTCATGGTTTTGATGTTTGGTAGCTGGTAGTTACGCCAACTAGGTTTTATAAAGGAATTGTACAATTTCATCCATGGCAGGGATGATGACAAAGGGTTTGCAATCATGTCACGCCATCGTTATCCTACTGAGGTCTGCCGGCTTTTTGAGCGAACTACCATTTCAAAGTTGCAGGCGGCCTTTACTTCTTCTAGTGAACCTGATGAGAATGAAGCTACTAAGGTTAATGAAGCTGGGAATAATTTGCCCACACCAAAAGATAAAGAAAAACAAAAACAAAAGCAGGGTAGTCACAAGGACGGGAAACTGTCCGAGTCAAACAAAACTGCCAGTGATAATACTCGTGCTAAACACGCTACATTGAAGAGTGTTCTTGGAGAGGCATTGGGTTATGGTCCTGCACTCTCTGAGCATATCATTTTAGACGCTGGCCTGGTTCCAAGTACAAAAGTTACTAAAGATAACAAGTTAGATGATGCTAAAATTCATGTCTTGGCCCAAGCTGTTGCAAAATTTGAGGACTGGCTACAGGATGTTATATCAGGTGACAAGGTTCCTGAAGGATACATTTTAATGAAGAAAAAGAATCCTGGAAAGGATGGTTCCCTATCTGAAGGAACTACTGGCCAGGTTGCTGTTGTATTATTATCACTTGTTAAATTATGATGTAGAACTTAGTTGATAAGTCATCCTGCAAATAAATGACTGAAGCTATGATGAATCCTGCTTCAACATCAATCACTTGTTATAGTATGGTGTTCTGGCTAATTGTTCTCTGGTTATTCTCTGCAGATATATGATGAATTCTGCCCTATTTTATTGAACCAATTCAAGTCAAGAGAGTACATGAATTTTGAAACATTTGATCCAGCTTTGGATGACTTCTACAGCAAAATGAGAGCCAAAGGGCTGAGCAACAGCAAAAGGCCAAGGAGAGCGCTGCCAGTCAGAAATTAAACAAGATTCGCTTGGATCAGGTTTGTGTATTATTCCAAAAATATGTTGCTTCATGACCTGGATAGCATGTGTATCCTTGAGCTGATGATCGATGGTTTTTTGCGTTTGTTTATTGTTATGTTAATATATGTCATTTTTTTTGCAATAGGAAAATCGTGTTCATATCTTGAAGAAAGAAGTTGATAATTGTGTCCAAATTGCAGAATTGATAGAGTACAACCTAGAAGATGTGGATGCTGCCATATTAGCTGTTCGTGTAGCTCTTGCAAAGGGTATGAATTGGGAGGATCTTGCTCGTATGGTAAAGGAGGAGAAGAAATATGGAAATCCTGTGGCTGGCCTAATTGACAAGCTCCATCTTGATAGAAATTGCATGACATTACTACTAAGCAACAATCTTGATGAGATGGATGATGATGAAAAGACACTCCCAGTGAATAAGGTGCAATTTCTGTTTAAATTAGGTTCCCCTGTCCCATCCCTATACATATCTGTATCTGTAATGCATACTTGTGCTTCTTTCATTAATTCCTATGCACATATTGATCTGCTTATTAAGATATCTGTATCCATTTAGCTGATTTTGCTCAATATTGACAGTTTTCAGTTCTTCATATGCGTATACTCATAAATTACTTTGAAAAACTTAGATGACTTGGAACAGTAATTGCATTATCTAAATCATGTGTTATTCTGTTAGAATAAATTGAATTCTTAGTTATTGTCAACTCTGATGTTTTATTATCTTAATCATACCATCCTCCTCATCATTACTTTCCCCTCTTTTTAGTGAGTTCTCTACATCTGCATAAATTCCTGTAGGTATAGTATAAATGACGTAATTCCCAAAAACTGCAGACTAATTATCTGAGTTGCTATCACTGCTTTTCAATTGGAAAAGGTTGAAGTTGATTTGGCACTTTCAGCACATGCCAATGCTTGACGGTGGTATGAAATGAAGAAAAAGCAAGAGAGCAAACAGGAAAAGACTATCACTGCACATGAGAAGGCTTTTAAGGCAGCTGAGAGAAAGACTCATCTACAGCTTTCACAGGTGGCTTTAACTGTTTAGATACTTCATTCTGTTGTCTCAACTAAAACACATTTTAACTTTGATTGGTAGAAAATATAATGAAATACGTTTATTTAAAAGTAAGATACACTTTTTGGCTGCCACTTCACTTTGGGCTTTGGACCTGCTCCAACTCTGAGACTTCAAATTAGCTCCTTATGGTTTAATGATTCTGATCATTATTTATTGTCCTTTGTTTTAGCTTTCTGAGTTCATTGTTAATCTATTGCAGGAAAAAACTGTGGCGGCAATTTCGCATATGCGTAAAGTTCATTGGTTTGAGAAATTTAATTGGTTCATCAGCAGTGAAAACTACTTAGTAATCAGTGGACGTGATGCTCAACAAAATGAGATGATTGTAAAGAGATACATGTCAAAAGGGGATCTGTAAGTGATTTTTATAATTGCTTACATTGTTTTTTTTTCATTTTGTTTCTTCCGAGCTATTGCATTTTTTAAGTTTCATATGGATGTTCTTGGTCAAAAGTGCTAATCAATAGAGTTCACCATGAAAATGAATTCTCTGGTGGCGTATTTTTAAGGCAATTGTTTCCTTTCTCGGAGTTTTATTAAAGGTATCTGAAGTGGAGGACATGAATTGAGGAAGAGTTTTTCGCTTTAAGTTAGATTTCATTTTGCTGCTTCTTGCTTGGAGAACTAAGTTACTGAGCATTCCTTAATTGTTTCAGCATTAACATGGTTTATAATGTAGAATTCCGACTTTAATAGTCGTCTGGATGATGAAACAGGTATGTCCATGCAGATTTGCATGGGGCTTCTAGTACAATAATCAAGAATCACGGGCCTGAGCAGCCAGTGCCACCTCTCACTTTAAACCAAGCAGGATCTTTCACAGTAAATCACCTTCCCATGTCTTTTGTTAATTTACTTTTGTGTGTATTTCTTGGAAGAATCGAATACAATACGATACATAAAGCTAAAAGTTCAATTTTGTGAAATAGGTTTGTCACAGCCAGGCATGGGATTCGAAGATCGTTACCAGTGCTTGGTGGGTTTATCCCCACCAAGTCAGTAAGACTGCTCCTACAGGGGAATATCTTACTGTTGGGAGTTTCATGATACGTGGGAAGAAGAACTTTCTTCCTCCACATCCTCTTATAATGGGATTCGGATTATTGTTCCGCTTGGATGAGAGCTCCTTGGGATCACATTTAAATGAGAGGAGGTTGAGGGGCGAGAAAGAAGGGATAAATGATGTTGAAGAAAGTGGTTCTCACATAGAAAATTCCAACTCAGAATCAGAGAAAGGTGTTGAAGCAATTGATGTGCCTGAATTAGTGGCTGAAGGCATTACTGGCTTGAATGATGTTGGTAATGCCAACCTATCTGACATCGTTGACAGTGGCATAGCTTCTGTCAGTCCCCAACTTGAGGATCTCCTTGATCGCACTCTAGTGCTGGGATCTTCTGCTCCATCAGGTAAAACTTCTGTTCTGGAAACATCTCAAAATGATTTGGCAGACGAAGATCAGCATGAAGAGAAGAATGCTACAGTTAGAGATAAGCCTTGTATTTCAAAAGCTGAAAGAAGAAAGCTCAAGAAAGGACCAAGCAGTACTGCTGCCAATGCTAACACTGAGAAGGGAAATGAGAGGGCAGAAAGGAACGGTGATGCTGTTAATGTAACTGAAAATAATGTGCAAAATAAGAAACCAGGTGGTGGAAAACTAAGCCGCGGGCAGAAAGGCAAACTCAAGAAAATAAAGGAGAAGTATGCTGATCAGGATGAGGAAGAGAGGAGCATTCGGATGTCATTACTGGCTGTGAGTCCACCAACTTGAATATTCTGCATTATCATTTTGCAGACCCATATAGATTATTTCTTCCACACTTAAAATATTTATAAACCTTGTAAACTCTCGTTTCCATTTGGAGAGAAGAGTGGGTAATCTTCATGCTTCTTATTTGATTGGTTATAGTTTAGGCATTATCATTTTTCTAGATTTAAAACTGATAATTTTTATAAATTGCAGTCTTCTGGGAAAGGTAACAAGTATGACAGAGGGTTAGATGATGGAAACACTACAACCAGCAACACCCACAAACCTAATGCTAGTGGTATGTTCTTTCCAGAAATGTTGGTGGTAAATTAAGTGCTGTTCTAATTTCTAGTAAAATCCTGTTATGGATCATAAAATTCCTTGCTTTAAAATTTGCAGGTTCTCAAAATGCCCCAAAAATATGTTATAAATGTAAAAGGGTAGGTCATCTTTCACAGGAGTGTCTCGAACATCCTGATGATACTTTGCATGGTCATGCAAATGGAGTTGGGGATGATCACCGTGCAGGTCTGGATGATAATAATGAGTTGGACAGGGTGGCCACGGAGGAAGACGATGTCCATGAGATAGGCGAAGAAGAGAAAGGGAAATTAAATGATGTGGATTACTTGACAGGGAATCCTCTGCCTGGTGACATTCTCTTATATGCTGTGCCTGTTTGTGGTCCTTATAGTGCGGTGCAATCATATAAATACCGTGTAAAGATAAATTCCTGGCACCGCAAAGAAAGGAAAAGGTATCAGAATTCTTTAGTTTACAATGTTGAAATTATATCATGATCATCATTTTGAATTGTGTTTTTTTGCTAGGATTTAAGGATTCTATTCTTTTCGATGATATACTTAGCTATTGGTGCCGATGAAATTTGACTAGTTTTAATAAGAATTTAGTGTCGAATCTAAAGCATGTTTACCCATTTTTTAATATATATTTTTTTCCCTTTTGATATTCATGTGTATAGCTGCAAAGACTGCCATGAATCTCTTTAGCCACATGCCTGAAGCAAGCAACAGAGAGAAGGAATTGATGAAAGCCTGCACAGATCCTGAGCTAGTTGCTGCAATTATTGGCAATGTGAAGATCACAGCTGCTGGTCTTACTCAACTGAAACAGAAGCAGAAGAAAGGCAAGAAGAGCAACAAAGCAGAAAGCGGCTAGTCAGTGTAGTAGTAGAAGAAGAAGAAGAAGAAGAAGAAGAAGAAGAAAGGGCTAATGAAATCAAGCATATTCTATCTTTCTGCATGTATAAAAAGATTTTTGGTTTTACTTTTTGTCTGTTGGATTTGCAGTGATCAGTATAACTTGAAACAGCGAATGTGCATTCACATGATATTATGCTAAAACACCTTTTTATTTTGAGTGTGACTGGGAGGTGGGCTGGTGGAGCTCTCTGGTCTCTGCCATAATTATACCCGAAGTTGTTCTTTACTCTTTAGGCTTTTACTTCAGGAAAGCAGTTTAACTTTACAAAGTGAATGATGTGAAAATTACAGAAAGTGGTGGCTAAAGCCAATGACTGGGCTATGCCAAAAAATTTAAGGATCTACTCTACTCTAATTCCGTTGCTTCAGGAGCATCATCAAGGTCCAAACCATCCGCTGGCAAGTCTGATGTAAGGGGTCCCAATATACCATCAGAGCTCAGCGTCAATCCACTCTGCAAAATTATTCACAAAGAAAGGAACAGTAAGTTACAACCAGATAGACACTAACCTA
This sequence comes from Adansonia rubrostipa, assembly GCA_038381775.1. Taxonomy (NCBI): domain Eukaryota; kingdom Viridiplantae; phylum Streptophyta; class Magnoliopsida; order Malvales; family Malvaceae; genus Adansonia; species Adansonia rubrostipa. The sequence goes on along the minus strand of JBBYHM010000003.1, from coordinate 4,960,485 downwards.
ACGCCACTCTATAGAATAAATGGAGTTGTAACTCAAATTGTGTGTACCTCAGGCTGGAATCTGAGCATGTCTGCACGAGCCATAGCTTCTGCTTGTGCAATTCTCTGCCTGAATGTCTGAGCCATCTCTTCAGCCTATTTGTTAATAGAAAATGGAAAGAAGTCAAAATAAGCAACTGAATTTCTACAGAGATGATCCAATCAAATCCAAAACAAAGCAACATAAAATATAAATGGTAAAAGCTGTACAAAAACAAAGCTATGGAACAACATCCAACCCAAGAATTTTAATTTTAATAGTCCATTATTTGAAACTACCTTCTCAAAAACAAGAGTTGGATTCCGAATCATGTCTCCAGGGGTAGGCTCTAATTTCTTTGTAGAAAGACTTACTCTGCCTCTTTCACGGTCATGGCTCAATATCATGACCTGCATCATACATTTCTCATGGTATTTAAACTACATTTCTAAAAAATGCAACTTCTAGCCCAGAATTATTAACTTGATAACATCACGACTCACCTTCAGAGTGTCTCCCGGTTGAAGAACTGTAGCAATATCTGAAACACGATCATGACTGATTTGACTGACGTGAAGAAGTCCATTAATTCCACCAATATCAATGAATGCACCGTATGGCTTCAGGCTCTGTACAGTTCCAAGGACAACTGATCCAATTCCTAGCTGTGCCTGGCTGTCAGCCATGGCCTTTCGGTTACTGAGGACAAGCCTCGACTGTTCCTCATCAGCCTCAACAAACTTCAATGGGAGCTCCTTTTCTAAAAGCTCTTCTGCAGTGGATTTCTGACGACACATGAAAGTATATAACTAAGGGTAACTCCGAAATTTCATACAGAGCTAGTTTGGTTAAAATGCAATTCAGGTGACAGTTCATATTAAAAAAGAAAAACACTAATGACGCTGGAAAATTAGATTTTTGAATACTAAAGGGCATAGCTGCAAAATACAGTTCTCAAATGCAATTCACTATAGTAAGCAAAACACAGAGCGTCTAAAAGATGCAGTTTGGATCATAGAATAGAACCAACTGATGATATCTGCGAGAAAGGAACAAAACCCCGAAGACCTTCCACCAATGCCACTACTCCACCCTTGTTTGCACCAACAACCTAAATGGATGCATATGTCATCAGTCAGTAAAAAGGCGCTGAGAGAGATTGAATTCATGAATAAGTAAAAGATTTTAGGGAAAGCTCCAGAGTCCGGAGAAAGCTACCATTTTCCCTATAAGAGTTCCAACATTATTATAAGTTGGCAGAAAACATGCACCTTGCCCTTCACAACAACATCCTCAGCTTGAAGCTGCCTGCATCTTTCCCAGGCAAGTTCATATTGTATGGTCCTTAAGCTCAAGATTAAGCTATCATCAGCCTCATTTTCTCCAATAATCACAAATTCCTCCCTTATACCAGGAACTATACCTGCTTCTTCTACATGTTTAATTTTGTGAATGCTGGCCTCTTGGACTGGTAGATAGGCTGAAGATTTTGCTGTAATGTCAACTAATGCCCCATTGTTATCGGTGCAGAAAACTGTTCCTTTTACCTGAAAAATATATATATACATTTTCCTATCGGTAGGTATTATAAAACATCATTGTCATGTACAGGTGCACAATACAAGTACATATAGTCTTCTTCACAGCTATCATCAGAAACGACGAGAAAAGGAAATATAAAAATATTTTCACATAAAAAAAAATAAATAAATAAAAGTATATAAACTCACTCCAAATCCAACCAATCATAATTTCGACAGAATTCACATAAAATAATTCATTTTGAGCTCATGCATTAACAAAATCTCATCTTATCCATTTGCCATTATCAAGGATAAAGATAGACTTCAAACATGAAATACAAAATTTCAAATACCCGGTCAATAACGTATTCACATAATTCTAATAATTTTTAATCCAAGATAATACGGATAATTTATTTATTTTACTCTCGAAATGAAAGGGAAGAAAAAGAAATCAAACCTTGGTTCCAATCTCAGAATCAAAGTCATATTTTTCAACAGCAGTTTGAAAATCCTCAAGACTGAAAGAAACACCTTCCATAGGAGCGGTGCGACAGCGTTCATAGGCATCCTCAAACATCTTCTTGAGTTCAAGCCTGTCTTTGGTCTGAGCATTTGAGAGAGCAACAGAAGAAACTATCTGAGAAGAAAAAGTACCCACTTTCCGGGTTTGCTTTGGTTTCACTGAAAAGCGAGAAGAGGAAAGCGGTGGACATCTAAGGCCTGTGAATTGCTGAGCCAAAGACGCCATTTTATTTATTTTTATTTTTCTTATTCGTTTCTGTTTCTCAGTTCTGGTGGATGAAATAATAATACAGTTTGAGATAAGGCAAAGAAGAGAGAGTGTATGAGTTTGTCCCATTCCATCCCATCCCGCCAAATGAACGGTCCAAACTAATTGATCAATGCTTACTCCTTTCCTTTCCTACAAAAAGCAATGAATGGGGTTGGAAGAAATTGTTTAAGATTTTGATCAAGTCGCTTCATATCATTAACTTTAAAATTAGGATTTAATTAGAGTTTGTCACTTCCATTTGCTCCATCACTTGATAATTAAATTCAGTTAGCATATATATATATATATATATATATATATATATGCGTACATATGATGTTCTCATTTTTTATATAACATAGTAAGATCGATTGAGTATTAAGCATGGATGATTGGAGTCGCCCGCTGCTGCTGCTCCTATTATTTGATAACATCGATCTTCTGCTGAATCATGGAGGAAGAAGAAGCAGACAGCAGTCTTAAATTCATTGAAGCTTTGTTATTTCTTCCTTTCTAAGAAAAGAAAAAGAAAAAGAAAAATTCTCTTTTGGAATTAAGAGAATATTAGATTCCAAACTTTGTGGCCTTATATAAACTTTTTCGCAAATATATGAGATAGGTGAATATCCGTGTTGAATTTATGTTCATTCAGAATAATAATAATAATAATATAACTGAAGAAAACGACTCTCACTCCAAAAAAGGAAAAAAAAAAAAAAAGAGAAAAAAAGGAGATCAAAGCTATTTTCAGCTTTAAATTTCCACGGGCACCAACCATGATCACAGAGATTCAAAGCCATTTTAGAAAACAACATGCTATGTTTGTCTACATCATTTGTGGAACATATATCTATATATATGTAGAGAGAGAGTTCAAAAATAATATCATGTGAAAGTCTACAGTGTTTGAACCGTATGGAACATTTTCATTTTTCTTTTATTAGGCACTTTTCTTTCTCTTTTGCTTTAAATATTCTCTTCTCTACTCTCTCCTTTACTTGCAAATTTTGAACACCACATCCACACACACGCACCTACATATATGTATACATCCAACTTTGTTCTTTTTTTCCCTTTTTCCTACGATGTAATTAATGGTACATTCCCAAAAGGAGAGTTTTTATATTTCTCCTAATTTATCCCCTTATTTAGGCAAATAAGCTTAATATTGTAGGTACTTTGCCTTCTTCATTTCGTGTCTCATTAATGTCATTTTCTATGCATTCCACAGTTAGGGTTTGTACACATTGAAACCCTATTAAAAAGCTAAACTCTTTACTATTTATTCACTAGAACATGCGTGCGTTTATATGCATATATACATACATACACACACACATATATATATATATATATATATGGCAGCACAATTTCATATTTCCTAATCTTTGAAACATAATGTTATAAGATGGGTGTATAATTAATTTGGATTTGGATATGGATATACAGCAATTATATATATATA
>JBBYHM010000003.1:4791172-4956604 GCA_038381775.1 Adansonia rubrostipa | reverse complement strand
TTGAAACATAATGTTATAAGATGGGTGTATAATTAATTTGGATTTGGATATGGATATACAGCAATTATATATATATAAAAAAAACAAAAAAGAGTAATATAAAAAGCAAACATAATTTTCTCCTATCATATATTCACATGTTACTCAAATCAAATCTTGGGGAATTATTTCCCCTAAATGATTTTAATTCTATATACTTAATTAACCTCAAATTAAGGGTATTCTTTTATTTGATTCTCCAATTAATCATCGATCAACCATATATATAAAATGAAAATCTCACATTAATAAGGTAATTATGCACCCAGGCCAAGAACAGCAACTTATCAGTAATTTCTCGGTTCTGTTTTAAGTTATCGTATCCTAATTACCACGCTACCAATTGATAAGGAAAGGAAAGAAAAGGAAAGGAAAGGAAAGGTTGGATCATCCCAGAATCTAAATCAAGACAAAGACCCCTTCATATTCATTACCAATTAACAAAAGATATCAACTGATGAGTCCAAAAAATTAGTTTATGGAAGATCGATCTAATAAAATAAATTAAAAGCTGCCCCTTTTTGGACCTCACTCAGCTTTTAATTATGTGTCAAATGTTGAAACTTCCTTGCAAGAATGAGCCTTTTTGGCCCACGCGTTCAAAACGAATCAACATTTTTGGAAAGAAAGAGATTCAATTCAAAAGATTAAAGAGATTCAATTCAAAAGATTTGCAAAAATTACCCCGTAATTTGTTCATATGCCATTTTTACCACTAATTCTCAAAGCTTATATATAGAGTGCCATAGACCCAACCCTTCTTCACCAACTCCCGGTACTCTTCAATTCCAAGTTCTTATTAGCTTTACCTCTAGTCTTAGCTTATAATTTGTTTCTTTCTTTTTTGTTTTGTCCCGACTCCCAACTAAACTTAAAAGATGTCTCCAAATGCTGTTTCTGATGTTGAGCCCAAGGGCAAGAGGGCTTATGTAACTTTCTTGGCTGGAAGTGGAGATTACGTGAAGGGTGTGGTGGGTTTAGCTAAGGGTCTAAGGAAGGCTAAGTCGCTGTACCCTTTGGTGGTGGCTGTCCTTCCTGATGTGCCTGAAGAGCACCGCGAGATTCTTCAATCTCAGGGCTGTATTGTACGGGAGATTGAGCCAGTTTATCCACCTGAGAACCAGGCCCAGTTTGCCATGGCTTATTATGTTATCAACTACTCTAAACTTCGCATTTGGGAGGTAAAACAAACTTCTTTCTGCCCCCTCCCTTCCTCCCACTGCATTATTAATTCAAATTCATTTCTCGGCATAACAGCCATGCAAAAGGTGCACGTTGCATAGGTATAATAGTTTTACCTGTATGTGTTACATGTAATTCACATGGGCAAATACACTTTTTTTTAATTATATTTTTTTCTTTTACATTTCACTATTGGTTATTCTGAAAAACATATAGAAGTATTTTTTTTTAATAATTTAATTTATAGCGTAAAAGAAAGGATTTTTTTAGTATTTAACTAGTAGAATTAAGTTTGATAATTGGGTTGATTAATAAATATATATATATATATATATATGTAGTTTGTGGAGTATGAGAAGATGATATACTTGGATGGTGACATTCAAGTGTTTGAGAATATTGATCACCTTTTCGACTTAGAGGATGGGTACTTCTATGCTGTAATGGACTGCTTCTGCGAGAAGACATGGTCAAGCTCTCCTCAGTACAAGATTGGATATTGTCAGCAATGCCCTGATAAAGTGAAGTGGCCTATTGAAGAATTGGGCTCTCCTCCTCCACTCTACTTCAACGCCGGCATGTTCGTTTATCAGCCTGACCTTGTTACTTACTCTCAGCTCTTGGAGACCCTCAAACTCACTCCTCCTACTTCATTTGCTGAGCAGGTAATAATAATATTGATTTTATCTAATTCCCGGGTTCGTTAATAATGACACTAATTAATTGATTGTTCTAATTAAAAATCAATTTGGTTTAATTTCCTGGGAAAATGCAGGACTTTCTGAATATGTTCTTCAGGGGCATTTACAAACCTATCCCACTTGTTTACAACCTCGTCTTGGCTTTGCTGTGGCGCCACCCTGAAAATGTAGAACTTGACGAAGTGAAGGTCGTTCATTATTGTGCCGCGGTAATAATTAGTTATTTTTCTCTCAATTTCCATTCCATAGAGAATATGAAATTAAAAAAACAAAAATAAATATTAAACTTAATTAGAGTAGGATATTCATATATTTATATATAATATACTTATTATTGTAGGGATCAAAGCCATGGAGGTACACTGGGAAGGAAGAGAATATGGAGAGAGAAGACATAAAGTTGTTAGTGAAGAAATGGTGGGATATTTATGAGGACGAATCTCTAGATTACAAGAATATTGTCACCATGGCTGAACCTGAAAAGCTTGGATCCTTGATCTCTACATTTACTGAAGATGGTGTGGTTAATCACCAGAGGAGTGCTCCATCAGCGGCTTAGTTAAACAATCTTATAATATAATTAATTAATCCGAGTAGTTTTGGGAATTAATTAATTAATTATATATCGGAGCACTTAATTCTGTCCTTAGAAGCTATATATACGTGCATTATATGTAGCCCCGTTGCGTTTAATATTTTGTTTAAGTGAAGTTTTTAAAGTTTTATTGTTATAGGGTTTGGGCGTATTAAATAATAATATGCCCCTATTGACCCTTATAGTATTGGAAATAAATATGTGATTTTCTATAATTCGACTCGTGATTTTCCTTTTTTTACGCTACTTAATCTCCTTAATTTGCTTTAAATTTTCATTTATGAAGAAGTTAATTAAGGGAATATACGTAACATATATATGGCTATAGGATCCTTCATATTGATCCTCCCAAAAAAGTCTTAAGATTTAGTATTAATTTAAGACCGAAACTTGTGAGGATAAAATATATATCATATATTAATGAAAGGGATCAGAAAATCTTACCATTAAATAAAAATTGGTAGAATAAAATATTATAAAAAAAAACTTTCAAGAAAATTATAAAACCAATAAACTTTAAAAATAATGAATATTATTTTCAATTTTATTATTATTATTATTTATTGTAAATAGTTGCAAGTATAATGAAGATTCTCGAAGTAAGCTTCTCTAAATATATAATTTATGGGTCATAAAAAAAAAAAAACTAACATCATCAATTTCATTATATCATGAGCATGAATTTTGAAAAAAAAAAATTATTATAAAAGCTTTATATATTTCACCAGTAATGACCTTAGTCTTTTACTTTTTCCTTAGATTGACTGAACTTCAATTCACGACAAGCGTATGATATGTGTCTGAATGATGAGGCATAGAGCGAGTAAAATGAGGTTAAAAGCTGAACTATGTAGTCTTTACTGCCCTCCTAATACTATTGCCTTCTAGTTTTGAATCCATTCTACACGCCAGGCTTGCTAATTGCATGATGATCTTGGTGAATAATAATACTATGAATTTGGGCAGTTTCAGGAATCTTTGTGCATAATAGGCAATGTAAGTTCTCTTTTCATCCTTTGACATCCAATGAAGAAAAATGGTTAATTACTATATCAAAACTTTATTATTCATACATTAAAAAAAAGTGTCCTAGCATATGCTATAGAACTATAGAAGCAAAGAGAGAGTAAAACCCCTGTAAAAGTGAAGGGAATAACTGGTAAACAAAACCCCCCCCCCCTCCGCCCCCCCGAAAAAAAATCAAGAGGATATAAATTAAATTAATTTACCTAATCTAATTTGTATCAAATCTCATAAAAGTTATTAAGCTTAATAAAATCAAATCTGCTAAAGAGTTACTGTTCTTTTTTCTTTCTTTTGTTTTGTTTGTTTTGAAAGGTTTATGCTTTTGTATCCTGGGGTTCAATCGAGGCAAATAGGGTTGCGTTTGATATTCTGAAATAAAAATATGCAAAATTTATTAATTCCTTGATGTAATTGTATTTTGATGATGCTTACAACTACTTGTGTAAGAGTAGTCATCAAAGCTCAGAATCTGAATACAATCACTTAATTAATTAAATAATTAATGTTGAGCACGCAACGCATGCATCATCTTAATTAATTAACTAGTGCCTTTTGTTTTTAGTGTGTATCAAGTTGGAGGGAGCAAGATAGATAATTGATATGATACAGATATAGACATTCTAATTGTTATTCTTTGCGATTGGATTGTGATTGTAATTAATTAATTATTTATAATTGCTCCTTCCAATTAACCTTCCCATCCATCGATCCATCGACCTACGGAATGAGTTGTTGAGGAGGGTCTTAGATTCTTTTGTTACTTGCTTCTTGTGTTGTTCATGCCACCCCTGGCTTTGCCTCTTTATACTATAGAAACAAATGGCAAGAGAATTGACACCCACCCCTCATTCGAGGCCTATACTATATTTATATAGGTTATATACATATATATATATATATATATATATGAAAAAACCCATGGACAATTTGACTGACATTAAGCAATAAGCAGGGATTGAGACGCTGCCGTTTCTTGCTTGTGGCAGTGGCAGTAGCTAGCCTAGCTGGTAAAATCTTTCAATTTCCTACTCTCTTTGTTTTTAGTACACCGCTCTCTCTTGGTCGCTAGGGTTTTTAGTTTCACCTGTTTCTTTTCCTTCCATTTTGATGCCTACCCAATCCAAACAATTGATTTTCCGTTAAACATATTAGATTATTTCTCCTTCAAACACAACCCAAGGTTCTCCTTCAAACAAAATTATACTATTTAGCTAGCTTTTTCCCTCTACAATGGCTACAATCTCTAACGACTCAGGTCATATGCCCAATTCTACTCTCTCTCTCTCTCTCTCAAGTTTTTGAATGCTCTATTTTTCACAAAAAAGTTAAATATTTGGTTACTCAGAGCGAGAACAAAAAAGATCCCCCCCTTTTTTGTGTTGTTATTGTTTTCATTTACTTCCAATCGAACTGGGTTTCTTTCTTTCTTTTTTTTTCTCTTTTTAACTGGGATATTTTCATGTGTGGAAGAGGAGGAAATTTGCATTGGATTAGGTGCATGTGATTTTGTTGGATTCAAAGAGACTAATCGCAATATTTTCTAGATTAAAGAATTTTGCTATAAAGGTATTTGTCATTTTTTTTTTGTTTGTTTTCCTGATATATATATATATATATATATTATATTTTAAAACAGTGCTTTTCTTTTTCTCTCTGATGTTTCAGGTAATTTAAATGAAAAAGAGGGAACACTGAATGAGTATGTGAAAGAAGATACTATGGCTTTGAATTCAGTGCCCAAGCATGAAGACACTGGTGAGTTATAATGACTTGCTCAACATAATACTCTCTCATTAATCCTGTTTTGTGCTTTGTTACCGGCCTATGTTTATCATTTTGAAACATCCAATTGCTGTGTGGTGCAAAGGGTACATCCAACTGCTGTGTGGTGCAAAGGGTACATCCAACTGCTGTGTGGTGCAAAGGGTATGAACTGATTGTTATTTTTTGTCATTATGATACGATAGAGGCGAAAGCACAGATTGAAGCATTGTGGGAGCAGATGAATAAGGGAATACCTAAGAATGCTCTCACTCAATTTTCAAGCAACAAAACTTCAGCCACAAATAAAATTTCACCCAAAGCTTCCACTGTGAGAATTTTCTTATGCTCTTCCTTTTTACTGCAACTAATCGTTAGATGATGGTTGTCTACTAATTGTTCGCATTAATTTTGTTTCATAGAATTGGATGAAGTATCTGCAATTGGGACCACCAAAGGCTGCATTATCTCCTCAGCAAGTCACACGGATACAGGTGAAGGCTTCAAGTGCTGTGGGGAATGGAACCTATGAGAAGGCTCAGTTAGAGCAAGTAGATAAAGGAATATCTAATGCTACTCTCAAATCAGTTTTAAATGAGCCTAATTCAACTTTGGGTACTACACTTTCTCAGAAGACGTCCATCGTATGTTGTTTTTCTTTTCAGCTTTGTTGCCCCAGCCGGTAATTGGCTATGGTTGAACCTTTTTTTTTTTTTTATTTTAAATCTAGACTATACTTAAATAGAATTGGATTGTGGATCGAGGTATGCCAACAAAGAAAACTTAAGCCCTTAATAAAGACAAATCACTGGTGGAACCTACTGTGATGCAGAACAGTATCAGTGATGAGGCAAAGAAGCTTGCAGCTGCTGCCCTCTCAGCAGTGAAGGATGCCACAGCTGCTGCAGCGGCTGCATCAAATAGAGGGAAAATTGAGGTAAGCACAACCTTCTTCTACTCTTGTTTAGGAAAGAGTTATAGCTACCAGCTAGAAAATGTCTTAGCCCTTCAATTGCATGGTTTATTGGTGCATGCAATTATGGACCTCTTACTTTTCTGGAAGTGCTAGCTTTTCTGACTTGGTTTGAAAATGGTCTTTAAAGAAATGATTGAAATATGATGAGCTATTTGTTAATACCTGAGCACTCAAAATGATTATGTACGTTCTTTGTCTCCTAAGCACTTTGGTCGATTAAGAGTTTTGTATGCAGCCAACTGATAAACTTGAAACTCCATGGGGATAGGAATGTTGTATGGTCTGTTGATGAGTAAACACCATGCTGGAGCAAGTTCTCACATTCGATCCTTCCTTTTGCAGATTACTGAGGTTCGAGATTTTGCTGGTCAAGAAATTGAAATAAAAAGGCGCATTGATGCTGATTCGAAAGAGGCAGCTGAAAAGGCAAAAGCTCATGCACCTTCTGCCGTAGATGCTGTTCTTGAACAAATCAAGAAGAAGCCAAAGCTCAGCGTGCTTGACAAGACGAAAAAAGATTGGGGAGAATTCAAGGAAGAAAACAAGGGGATGGAGGAAGAGTTGGATGCTTACAAGAAGAGCTCAAACCAGTATCTGGATAAGGTTTCTTTCTTGCAGCGCGCTGATTATTGGGAATTTGAGAGGGAGAGAGATGCAAGGCTTGCTCTACAGGCTAGGAGGAGACCAGATATGCAGGAGGATCCATGACTATATACATTTCCTCAGTTGCTTTTTATTACATCACACTGAAGCTGCAGCATGAAGACCCAGAAGCCAGAGTTGTTGAGAATAGATTAGGGGCCTTAGTTCACGTAATTAGGAGGGAAGGCCTTTTTGCAAATATATTTCTAACTCATGTTTTGTGTTTATAAATGCAAGTTATATAAAACCTTTTTGGGGTCCCGCTTCTTTCCCTCCATGAATCGACTGCCCTTGCTTCTGGTTGTTGTATCTTTCGGACGTCATGTGGCTTTTCCTTCTTTCAATTCTTATTGTCGCTTGCCTATGCCACTCTGAACCTATAATATTGTTCAATTATTTGGAAAACCTATGCTTCGGCTTTCTTATTTGTTTATATGGCACAATTTAAGCACCCGACATAATTCTTTAAGCTTCGTAGAAGAAACCATACAGCGCATTGTAATTTGCAATCTCGCATGTCCTTCCCTGAACAAGTGCTTTCCTCTTTCATAACAAGCTATGCACTAACAAACAAATTACTAACTCGACGAACCTCTCCAAGATACACGAAACCTGCAGTATATGTGCAACAGTAACGCTCCATAGCATGAAATCTGCTTCAGCGTACTAATTAAGTTGCTTTTAATTGCACACCAATGATCAAAAAGATGACTAAACATGCTGAGTTATTATGCCATAGAACAATGAATAGCAAATCTGTAATCAAGCATGCCATCTGCTTCAAGGACGAACAAGAAAATGAACAGTATGTGCTGTATCATCTTGAAAATTCTCAAACAAAAATCAGAAAGAAGGTTAACACATGATATCTAGATTTCTAGACATGAATTGGCTTGTCATAGGTGGCCATTGCGGCTTTCCTTCAATGCCTCACTCATTGTAGGATGTGCATGCCACACGCGTGCAATGTCCTCACTAGATGCATCATAATTAATGGCAAGGACTGCTTCATGGATGAGCTCTCCAGCATTGGGTAACATGATATGGACTCCCAGAATTTTGTCAGATTCCTTCTCCCAATATCTTGACTATTCCTTCAGCATCATCAATAGCCTTAGCTCGGCTGTTTGCCAAGAAAGGGAACTTCCCAACTCGGTAATAGATACCAAGTGCCTTAACCTGCTCCTCAGTCTTCCCAATTGATGCAACCTCAGGATGAGTGTAGACAACTCCAGGGACCTTGTCATAATCAACGTGGCCATGTTTACCAGCTATAAACTCCAAACAGGCAACACCATCCTCTTCTGCTTTGTGGGCTAACATAGGCCCTGGAATTACGCCTTGGAATTACGTCTCCAATGGCATAAACACCTGTTACATTCGTAGCAAATCTTTCATTGACTAAAATTCGTCCTGCCTTATGAGTTTCCACTCCTATCTTGTCCAAGCCAAGTCCAGCTGTGAATGGAACTCTACCAGCAGAGACAAGAACAACATCAGCTTCAAGTGTGGTCTGCTCTCCACCAGCAGCTGGTTCAACTGTCAACTTCACACCATTTCCAGTAGTATCAACTCCTAACACCTTAGTTTTGAGCATGAATTTCTTCTTCTGCTTCTCAAGAGCACGTTGGAATTGCTTGCGGACTTCAGCATCCATTGTTGGAACAATATCTGAGGCAAACTCAACAACAGTAACCTCTGAGCCCAGTCGGCCGCAGACTGAACCCATCTCAAGCCCTATGTACCCTGCCCCAATGACTAGGATTTTCTTAGAGACTTCTGACAAAGCCAAAGCTTCAATTCTCTTCTCATCAATGGTGATACCAGGTAAAGATTTGACATCAGATCCAGTAGCAATTATGATATTCTTGCCTTTTACAACGGTGCTTCCCCCTTCAAGAGTGTCTACAGAAACTTCAGAGGGAGAAATGAACTTGCCATGGCCTTTGACATAGGTTACCCTTTTCTTCTTGAATAGACCTTCAATACCAAGGGTATGATTTGAAACGGCTTTGTTTTTTTGGGCCATCATTGCGGGAAATCAACATCAACAGATGACACTTTCACACCATGGCCAGCAAATGAATGCTTAGCTTCATGGTACATGTGGGAGGAATGAAGAAGGGCCTGAATGTAAACAAGAAACATTACAAAGATAAAAACTCTAATGTGATAAGCAGCATTTACGAACTAGGAAAGGCTGCTAATAAAGTTCATCTCGAGACTAAAATATGAAGACACATAGTAATCAAGAGGTATTTTCAACACTGATTATAGCAAAGATAAGGGTAAAGATGAGTGTTTTGACATTTTTTCCTGTTGTTTTTGACAAAAAGGAAATGCGCAAGAGATAGATTTAACGAATGCCATTTTCAGCATTAGAAATATAACAACTAATCACGGTTTTTTAAAGGGTATTCAGAACAGAAAGTGAGACAACCGCTTGAATTCCAGGCATGATCAGTTTCATATAAATTTTCACCATATAATTCAGGACTTCACAACATTAAAAGAAAAAGAAGACATAGAAACCCATTCAAACTTGTCCAAATCTTACTAAAGATTTATAATCAGATTCGATTGAGCAACCATAGATGGAACCAAAAAAAAGAAAAAAAAAGATCCAAAAGTGACACCGCAGAGCATACCTTAGAAGGGATTCAGCCAACATTGAGGCAAGTACCACCAGGGGTGCCACGTTTCTCGATACAGGTAGTCTTGAGACCAAGCTGAGCGGCCTTGATAGCCGCCACTTAGCCACCGGGTCCGCTGCCGATTACAACGACATCGTTCTCTTCAGATGCTGAAGCGAAACCCCTCGAGAAATTGCTGAGTGAAAAAGAGTACTTCAATGCATCCGCAGGGGAATTCGACAGTTTCCTCGACAGAAGGTATGCCTTTCTTCTAGCCAAGCTTGCCAAAGCCATTTTATTTTACCTTTTCACTCTTTTTGTTTTGTTTTTGTTTCCGAAAGTTTTGTATTTAAATCAAACCCTACTGCGGCCATCGTTTGGAATTGGAAGGAAGACGATTGAATAATAAATAAATAAATAAATAATATTTTATTATTTATCGTCTTTTCTCATTTTTGAGTTCCTTCAAATTTCTGCAAACACCGATTTGCTGCGGCGGTCGTTAGTAGATGCTGGTCTTCCCCATAGAACAAAAGCCACGTGGATAGTGGAGGATCTGGAACCTAGGTTAATTGCTGCTGGATTAGTTGTTCAGTGAGAGTGTTAGAAGTTTGACCTTGGCACGCGGTTTGTAAGTTTGGTGGTGGGGTCCTCTAAGTCAGGGTCTACCAATTCTGAACCACTGACAGTGATCTTTGATTTGCCAACTGTTGTTTGATTAGCTTGCTAGAAAGCTGCGCAAGCAGGTTAATGGGCTCATCATCTCCTCTCTGGCAACTCGGATAAGAATCATCACAAGGTGAAGGTGGCCAGAAGAACTTGGTCGATGAGCTTCATCGTACTTGCAGGTGCATCCAGGCAAGATGGGATTTTTTTTTTCTGTCTGTTTTTTTGATTGGTTTCTTTTATTTTCTTTTATAGTGAATGCTTGGAAGATAATAAAAACCCCCGAAAATGGTGGCCTCACAAGCCCTACTGTCACACCCTCAGCTCTTTAGTGTACGTATATGGTGGGAGGCAAAAGAAGTTCCTGCCTAAGCGTATGAAATTAGATTATTCTGTACAAATCATGTGGCTTAACTTTCCAAGCAAATCTCGCCGATGATGATGATGATGCAGACAGTAAACCAACAATAACAGTATTCATTTATAACGAACCCAAAAGCCAGATTTGAATCATGAATCTCTTGAACTTGCAACCCCCCCCCCCCCCAAAAAAAAGTACCAAATGGCTTGTGCAAGGAGGAGAGTGAAAAAAGAACAAGGATACTAATCAAACTATCCTTTAGACAACGATGCGATCAAAGATATAAAATCCATTTTTGCAGTGAACAAAGAGCTATTGCAATGAAAAATAATCCCCCCAATGCATGTAGTTACAAACACGCCAGACGTCATCACATAAAACACGCTCAGATATTTTGCACTCCCCTACACCTACAAAACTGCTGGCTGCTTTTTCTAAACTATCTGAAACAGCCATAAACAGATTGCAGCATTTTCTCCCATTATGAATAATTGTAAATAAAAAGGAGAAATATTTTGTATGTACATTTTTCAGTTGTCTTCTAACAAGCTCTTCAACCTATTCCTAGCCTCCTCGGACAGACTGCAGCACCTTCGCCTTTGGGGAGGACATGACTCAACATGTGCAGGGGAAGATAAGCAGATGACAATTGCAGTGAGGTTATCTGATGAATTCAGGCGTGATGCCTCATTGACTAATTCTTTGGCACATTTTTCTGGGTCATCATGCCGCCTTGGACCACGGCGAACTAGGCTGATAGCAAACTCGCTTGACATTAAATCCCAAATGCCATCGCATCCAATGACCAAAAACTCATCATCCTCTGTTAATACAATCTGTCTAAAATCAGGCTCGGCAATCAGAGTAGATGCTGATCCAAGAGGAAATTTCAAGTCCCAATCTCCAAGAGCTCGTGTGACCGAGAGATAACTGTTAAGATACCCATCATCAATGTAGCCACCCAACTCCTCAATTCGCTTGCGTTCAGGTAAGTAAGAAGGTCTATGATCTTGAGACATTTCAACTGCAACACCTTTTCGGCAGAGAACAGCTCGGCAGTCACCAGCATTGGCAACCAGCAAATGCCTTCCAAGTACTAGAGCAGTCAGCACCGTGGTTCCACAAGAATTGCTAACAGTGCTTTCAGCAGCCAAGGCAAGGTCTGCCAGCAAAACTGCCTTCCGATAAGAATCCTCCAACTTTTTCAAGAAAACAGCATCAATATCAGATGTTTGTGGGAAATCTAAATCTTCAAAAAAGAATCTTGTAGCATTCCTCTTTATATAAGCAGCTGCATCAGGGCCACCGTGACCATCAAAAACAGCATAGAAAGCACTTGGCATTGAAGGCTTAAACATAGAACCCAGATGGGAAGAAAGATCATCAATCCTTATGTGTTCATCATCCATAGATCTCCGTATACCAATGTCTGCACAGCTTCCAGAACGAATTCTTGGCATAAATTTGACAGCAGATGACTCAATAATAGCATCTCCCTTGGTCTCAACGCAAGACACAACCTACATAACAGAGAGGAAAAGATAAACCCATGTTCTTACATACACACACACTCACACATAATTCGCCCATGAAGTAGCCCTGTTGAACTTTGGAACGATGTTGGTTAGCAAAGCATAAACAAACAGATTAGCCTCAAACCAATTACTCATATCTATGCTATTTTTGGGCCCCTAATTGAGATCTAAAGATCTATATTGTCCACAAGAAAGAGGAAGACTAAGGTCGTGTAATTGTGGGTGATATTCACCTGAAATTAATACTAAAGTATCAAGTCTCCTGTCAGGAATAACCCCATCCAAATAAGATCCCAACCCTAACAGCGGCAAAACAAAAGCAGTTTCTATAGCAAAACTGAAAGGCATTAATGAACGGGCAAAACAAAAAGGTTTAATAAAATTAAAAAGAAAAAGAGGAAATGAATAAGAAAGCAGAGGGAAATTAATCCGCAGGGAACCGAATGGAGAAACTTGAGTGGAAATGGAGATAACATCGACAACTTGGTAAGGACGGCTGATGCCGGCATCTGCTCCTATGCTTTGACTAACTATCATCTCTACTGATTCGTAGCTTGAACAAACTCCTTTTCAGGCTTCAGCTCCTTCTTTCAAGAACAATGTTCGTTTTTTTATTCCCTTTTGATTTGGTTTGGTGCAGTAGCCAGTTACCGATGACTGTTATATATAATATAGTAAAAGCCATATGAAAAGGGTTATTAGTCGGTAATAGAGACCGGCACGCGTGTCGGCGTGGGTGAAGCTGAGATGGAGTGAGACTCTTTCTGTCTGAGTAACGAAGAGTAAGGTAAAAGTGGGGCCTAATGGGGTTTTGACTTTTAGCAGTTGACTTTCGCCGTGCTTTTCCTTTTGATTTGATGGATGTTTGATTATTTGGAATTTGATAGCCGAATTTTGATTTGTTATATTACGTTTTACTTTTAAATAAATATATTTAAAGAATATAATAATAATAATAATAATAATAACAACAATAATAATAATAATAATATTTTACTTTTATATAAATAAATATATTTAAAGAATATATTTTACCTTATTTAAGTGCAATTCCTATGCAAGCCGCAAACTTTGCAATATAATACACGAAAGTGAAATAATAAAATATAGTAAAAAGAAAATAATAAATTATGGTTAATAAAATAGGAGTTAATGTGTTAGATATAAGATAGAAACACATGGTGACATGTATTGGCTACAAACGTGCGTGTTGTACTTCAATCTTTTTGTCACACCGCACAAATGTAATATATACATATATAAATAGAGAGATAGAATGTTAATTAAATAAAATATGTCAAAGGGTCATTAAAAAAGAGGGTAATTGCCTTGGGCATGTCTTAGTGGCTATCGCAACCTCCCCTTCCCCTTCCCCAATCCCTATACCAAATTCAATCATTGCTTTACTAATCTCACCGTCTCTATCTTGTCTCTCCAACTCTAAATGTTAAAATGAAACGTAATCAACAAATAATAGTTCGCTTTTTTTCTTTTTCTTTTTCTATGGTTTGTTTATTGCAGCTAAGTAAATCCCGTAATATTTGATACGATTTTACGAATATGACATACATAAAGTTAAAAAATACGACACGATATAAATGCATTCTCAAAACCTATCTGATATGAATTATAAACGTATCAAAATTGATATAAATGTAAAAAAAAAAAGACCTTAAATACGATTATAATAAATAAAATATGACATGAATAAACGAATAGTCAGATCTATAGCTAAGCTAAACCATTTTCAAACATTGGAAGGTGATCAATTTACCTAACAACTCAATTTAAATTTATGATTTACGCAAATCACTTATGACAAAAGTGTTTAGCATAACATACTAGCGATTCCTATTTCTTTTTATTAATTAATAATAGGATTAAATAATACTACTCATTAAATTAAATTAAGAATTCAATACTTTCTGATAGTACAGTAGCTTTTAATTTCAATTGGTGAGTTCATTTTTTTTTATTATGGTAATTTATATTTATTACTAGAGATATCCAATTACAATGTAAAGCAAATGGCGAAGGTTAGTTGAGTTTATTATTGTTGCGTTCAGACAAAGGGAAGAAAAACATTATAAAGAAATAAAAGAAAACAAGTGAAAAAGCATGAAATTAAAGTCATATATTAATACGGAGTGATGACGAGTGTCGTCAAGGATGATCACTTTCACTTTCACTCTGCGGAAATGGAACACATCTTACGCCTCCGATAACATCCCATCAGTCCACTGCTACTGCCACCAATCACTTTGAGCATGATCTCTAGATAATGTGACGTTTTCCTACATCCCATTAAATGTTAGTGCAGTTGCATGGCTTAATCTTCTTTTAGTTATTTATTTAATTTATTTGGGTGGATTCGTATATCAATGATGACGTTCGCTTGAAGTGAATGCTGCAAAGTCAAAACCCCTTGTGGACTTCATCATTTCGTTTCTCAAAGTCAGGCCAGGCCTGGCCGAGGCAGTCAATAAAATAAATTAATGGCAATGCTGTTCTTCGCTCATCGCATGATTAAATATCTTTCCATTGTAATTGCATTAACCTCGATGACTATGAACCAGAGGGAGAGAGAGAGAGAGAGAGAGAAAAAAAAAAGGCTTTGTTATGTAAATGATGCATGTGCAGGTGATAAATAATTTAGGCATACAAAAATTTTTATACATTTCAATAAAAGCCTGATGGATTTTATATATTCTATGAGATACTTACAAACATAAGCTTTCTAAGAAGAAATATCTATTTAACTTGTATTCAAGCATGCCCCAGGTAATAAGAATTCAAATGTTCCCAGGATCCCTTTGCCATTTGCTAATGGACAAGGCAGATCCAACATCAATATTTCAAAAGGGGCTTCGCAAATTGTAGCTGAAGAGGTAACACTCGGCTGATGTTCATTCAATGCTCAAATATGGATGCTTCAATTTCATACCTTAGCTGGTTGGAGGGGGCATGTGCAGTCTTGGAAACTCACGTTAAATTCTGTGTTGGCACTGATTCTCAAGTTAGTTGCTGCTGCCAAAAGTTGATCTCATAGGAACCGATGTAGGCACCTGTGGAGGAGACCAGGTGCAAGCCCCTTCTTTTGGAATCATTTCAACAGCGGTGCCATCAGTGACTGGTGAATATGGTTTGGTAACTTTCTTCTTCAGCAGCTCCTGAATCATTGAAAGAAGCTTTTACGACCCCAAAAGGAAAAAGACAAAAAAAGCCCTTGAATCTCAATAAGGACGATCCAAGGCAACATCCATACTGAATGCGTAAAATGCCAGCAAAACGTCTATGCTTATATTATTGTGAGCTTAAACAAAAGCCCTAGCACTTTATGATCAAACTTCGAAAAAATTACTTGAAAATAGCATAATAATGTCAAAATATGAGGTATACAGTGCAAAAAACCAATGGCACATATAGACGAAATTAAAAAAAATAAATCATCCAGAAACTAACCTTTGAAATGTTTTGTCCATATGTGTTCATTGCTTGTTCAATCGAAGAATAAACTTCAAGAGCCTGATCAGTATCTCGGCTGCATTTTATGACACGAACTTGTTCTTTTGTATCCGTTGGCCTAGTCTTTAGATAGAGTACAAGCCGTGAAGGTGGTGCTTTTGATTGGTCTTTCTTTCCCTGAGTCAACTCCATCGTTGCCAGATCATCCCACAACACATCCCACAATACTAAGCATGGATCCCTCATCGGGTTGAATTTCCTCTGAGTTATATTAGAGCTTTGCTGAAAAAGACAAAATACAATGTTATCCTTTAGTTTGATCTCCAGCTTCAGTAATTAAAAAAAAATAAGGCACCAGTCAACCATAAAATCTTTCCAACAATGTTAGCTGACCTACCTGCAATAATATTACTCTTCGATGAGTAACTATAATAATTTTTCCCTTTGGAAGCAAGAAATGATCTTCATATGCATCTGATAGTGCAAATTTTCCGCGTACTTTGAATAGATCAACCTGGCCAAAGAAAGAACTTGACTGTGCCAATTGCAATATTACCTTCAAGATGAACACAAATGCCAGTAGGTTAAAAGAGTTGTATCATAACATAAGCAGGCAATCAACAAAATTTTCATACGTAAATGAAACAGAGACAAGTAAATGCAAAAGTGAAATAGAAAATGGACGGCCAAAATTATATTAAATGAAGGGTCTCTTCCAAATTGTTCTTTTACTTAATGTAGTCAGAGCCAACTATACCTGAGAAGAGGACATGAAAAATAAAGTACCTGTCCTTGTGCTTTGTACTCGTCATATGGTCTAAGCAAATTATCACCACTAATTACACGAGGCAGCCTCCTGCGGAGGAGCTGTTCATCCGAAGCTATAGCAGATGCTATCTTTATTCTCATAGCATTTGCACCTTCTGTGGTTCTTGACAAAAAATCTAGAACCCCACTCACAGGCTGCGCAGCTGCACCTATTATGCCTTTTCCAACACCCTGAACAAAGCCCTCAACACCCGAAGTTTTTGCACCTTCAAGAGGCTTTGTTAATATACCAGTAACTCCTCTGAATAGGCCTTTTGCTAGTGCTCCACCCCCTTCTCTAATAACACCACCCAAGTCTTCTACACCCTTGTTCTCCTGCCAAAAAAGCAAGTTGAAAAGAAAAAGTGAATGTTCCCGGATAATTAACTCATAACTGCACGGCACCAGACAAGAATTAACCAAGAAGAGGCCTATCGGATGACTATTGGCTTTAATAGACCATAGCATAGCATGTACATAACAACAGCATGAGCAGAAGGACGAGAAAAATAGGTTGACACTCAACTTATTGAAGTCATATTGTTTTAGGAAGAAATCAGTGCTTCCTAGTCCTATTTAATCCCTTGCAGTTATTCTATAGCGTTATAAGGTGCAAAAGACAGTATTACCCTTACAGCACATTATACCTTATAACACATCCTACAGGAGAACCTTTTTTTTACTCGGAAATTCTGTTCCATTCTACAAATTTATCAATTCCACCACTGTTAGACATGCTTCAAGGATGGAAGCAAATAAATCAGGAAAGGAAATTAAAGAATGCATACCAAGGCAAATAGGGGTTACATTAATCAATCATCAAATTACAATTTCATTTTCAATCAATCACTCAACTATCCGGACACATAATGAAATCAAACACCATTACTAAAGCTAATTTTACAAGAGAGTAAATCACCCATTCAAAATTCACTTATTCACTCTCAACCAAATAATATATAAGCAAGACAATAGGCACATCCCTCTCGTCAGTTATTCAACACTTAGTACACACACCCATCTTTCAGGGTTTAAAGTTATTACAAACCTTTCAAATAGATCAAGCACCTGAGTAATAAAAAAGGCACATAAAGCTTTATACAGTTATTTCAGACCCATGACATTGACACGCATAAATAAGAGAACATTTTGCAAATAATTACTGAAATACAGGCTAATGAACACAACCTGAGCAACAGTGTATGCTTATTAATCCAAAATTTGAGTTTGTGACATACCTGTCTCTGTCGGCTTTGAATGAATTTCTTATCCATTGATAAAGCAGCTACTCCTTTACTCATATGTCCAAGAGCACTACTTGCGTTGCCTAATATATCAAGGCCTGAGAGCAACTGAAGTGGTTGACCAAGAAGATCCTTTTTGATGTTTGAAATAGCATTACAAATCATTGTACTCTGCCTCATGCGCACATTCTCATGAAATCTTTGATTTATCTTGACCTGTTATTCAACAGTTGTATCACAATGTGCATAAACAACCACAAGTAGCGCATGAAAGTTTAAAAAATCTTGACATATATATATATATATATATATATATAGCTCTCTCAAAGAGTTGCCACTGCTATTTCATCCATGGAACAGTACTTAATTAATGGAAACATAGTAGTTCATAGAGTGTCAAAGTTCAGTCTGACGCAAACAAACCCTTGTAATTACCAAAATAAATGAATATATCAACTTATTAACTGCAACTTTGAGATCTTCATTTGAAGGCCATGACCCTTAACAAATACTGCCAGAGAATTGAAGGTCAAACGATAGAATGATCTAAAAATGAGGAAACAGAAGGGGATTAAACATAAAACTTACAGTCATATTCTCAGTGTTCCCCAATGCAGTCATTAGGGATGCCCAAAAACCAAGTACTCCCGTAGGCCGTTGACTAGGTGACATAGTCATTGAAACTTTCAGTCGAACTTCTGAGATGTCGAGAACCCTGTTTTTCCAGTTAAAGATAGGTGATAAGCCTCAAGCAATCAAGCAACAAAGCGCATTTTGAATATGTAAATTGAAGAGAGGTTCTTACATACCCAATGTGAATGATCGGATCAACTGATACAGCTGTAGCTTTAGTATCATATAATCTACTAAGATTGACCTGCCGCATCATCTCATGAATGCGCCATATGATAGGTTCGTGAATGTTTATTAAAAATGCGGAATTATCAGGCCCCTGGTCATAAGCCAATAAAATGAATATGACTATGTGAGTGACTAAGATAGAGAAAAATAATAAACTTTGCTCAAAGACATTGAGATTTACCATGCTCACATGGAAGCCTATATATGGATAGACACATAGATCCAGTGATCCATTTGTCTGTAAAGTCACAGAAATTTTCAAAATATAATCCATCTCCTGCCCAATTTTCTGTGGCCTGAAGAGTACAGGTGTTGGAGTTAATGGCAATTGGTTATCCATTTGAATTCCTCTCATCCTCAATTTGAACCTGAAATAACAAAATAATCCATAAACAATCACAGATAGTTACACAACAGGGAAAAGTTTTGGTACAAGAAACTGCAATTTTTTATACATTTATTTTGCCTACATAATAAGTAGACGGTTTTTTAGGTTCTGTGCAATATGGTGTCCCATAAAGAAGAGTTGTGCTAAATCTAAGGCTTCAATTCACAAATTCAGAGCCTTCTTTCAGGAGAGAAGGGGGAAAAAGGTGTAGTACCTCCCATTATTTCATGTAGATGGCCAAGTATAGAACTTTTTTAGCGCTCAACTTGCACATAAAATGAATTTATGCATATTAAAAATACATGTAAATAAGTACTGTATACATTAGCTTACTTGCGATAAGTGATCCTATGAAAATTGAATGGATCAAGGAAAATCCCCTATGAGTTAATAGACTGATTATAACTTGAAATGGAAATGCCAACAAAAGCACAGCAATGATATACAATGATTTCACGGATAAAGGCAAGTTTTTAATATTTTACCTATGGCATCTTATGACTGGTTCAAATAAAAATGTACAGATTTTTTTCCTGTAGAATTGGAGCAATTCTGTGCGACGGGCAAATTTATGTTGTGATAACATCAATCTTGCCTTATTGCAGCATTGCAGAATTTATTAGAGGCAGATATACCTGCTAAACCCAGAGCCCAAGCCAGTTGAGCATGCCAAATGAAGATTTTGCACTGATAGGTATAATATCTCCTCAGGCGTATGGTCAATAATGGACACCCCAAGCTCAGTGAGCTCAACAATAAAATGAAACTCACATTCTGTGGTAGATTGCAATTGCTGTTGATGAGATTCATTTCTAGAGAAATTTGATACCGAGGACGGATTCCTTTGGCTGATGATTGCTGTAGGCTCACTTTCAGGCATCCAGTCACTGATCTTAATGACATTTACTTTTTCTTCTTTTAGTATGGTTACCCGTAAAGCTCTGGCAGGTCCTGTCACATCAAGAGGCAGGTGATCGAAAATCTCATCAATGTTGTACTTTTCTGACCTTGATGGGTCAGTCCCATCTGCAAGGATTTCCAACAAATGCTGTCGACCAAGATCTTCCCACAAGAAAGAAACAGCAGTGTTGGGAAGAAGAAAGTGCCATGAATCACTGGTACCATCCACTTGCCGGCAGCGAAGTGGTAAAAAGATGGAACGATTTTCAATCCTGTACCCAGAAGATAATAATATTACAAATGAAAGAAGATTAAAAAGAACAAAAGGGAATTCAAGAAACGGGATGTATGCATGTAGAACAGAAAATCTGAACCAAGCTGAAATATCTGCCAAACATGCCCAAAAGTCAAACCTGATCTGATCCAACCCCATTTGACTCTAATAGACATGACCTGAACTTGAGTAACATGAGCCAGAAGCAAGACGGGCCGGAATGGACCTGAATAATCCAAAACTTCAATTGCGCATAACTTCTATTCTTTTCTCTTTTTACATCAATGTAATTAAGAAATAATATATACATAAAGTGGTTTTATCCCACATTTGCTAAGTCTTAGGTTTCCGATGGTCTTATTCAAGTTGGCCTCTCTACTTATTGCCAATTGGTTTTAGGTTGGATGTTTAACATAGTATCAGAGCCTAACTGTGTTCTGTTCTTCCTACCTACCACCTCACGTGAGGTTGTCCACATGTAGGTCATTGTTGTGAGGGGAAGTATTAAGTGGTGTTATCTCACATCTTTTAAGTCTTGGATTTTTGTGGTCTTATGTCAAGTTGGGTCTCCACTGCCGATTATTTTAGGTTGGATGCTTAACAATATACTATAATATAAATCATTTAAACAAATAAAAAGAAGTTGAGCTCTATTTGAAAAGACTTTTAAAAATCATCGACCCAAAACCAAGCAATTTGAAACTCTTAAGTGACCCAAATGAAGATGACCATACCATAACCCAAACCCAAAATGACTCAACCCAAACTAACCCAACTAGAACCTAGCTCGACCACCAAATTGCCACCCTTATATATCTGGGAAACAAACCAAGTAAATGGCAAAGAGAAAAAAGAAGAAAAGCAAAAAAGGGAAAAACAAAATCCCCTATTCCATTGACACCGTAAGCATTTAAGGAAGGTTTAAAAGCATATATACAGGTGTAACATGTAACCTGTAAGGACTTGATGAGGTATTTGGGCGGAAGATAACTTCATAGCGTGAGCTGTTAGTTCCACTCCTAACTTCAACCTTAAGAAATAATTGATCGCTTCCATTGTCATTTTTCAAAGAAACACGCATCACACCTTCACTAGAAACACTAAAAGGTGTACTCCACTTGTATCCATCTACACGCAACTGAAATAAAAAAAAAAGAAAGAAGTCCAATTAGTTAAAGCAGATATAACAACAACAACAACAACAACAACAACAATAATATATGCAAGAAAATATATTGAATCATTGGTACGATTCATTTACACTAACCTTCAAGAGCTCGACTTTTGAAGAATTCTGCCATCCAAAAGGTTTTGGAGGATCAGTGGGATGGATCCATTCCGTTGTCTGAGAATCACACTGGTGCAGGCAAATACTAAAACCAATCCTATTGACAAACAGCATGTATGGCTGCAGATGAATGACCTGAACATCAACCATTTTTAGTAGTTACTAACTGATTAGAATATTTATAAATGAATTCAATAAACTATTTATATGCTTTACTGCTTCAAAACCTAAATCATTACAACATTCTTTACATTCTGATTCAACACTAGCGATACCAAGCTGAACAGTGAATGACATACAAATCATATAGGTTACTCAGATGATCTACAGTTAAGAATATTCTCTGACCCAAATTTATCAGGTCAGAAAATACCAACACAGGGTAAAGCAGTATTTCCCTAAAGAAGATTCCACCATCTTGAATAGCTTTCTTAAACTACATGGCATTGTGTACATAAGCAATAATGTTTATTAGTCTGCTGTACAAGAAATTTCACACGAAAAAGTTCATTATCTCCAACACATCATTACATAGTCTATTTGCGAGAGTATTTTGCAGCAAAATGTGGTTTTTTGTATATAGGAAGAGTCTATTTTTATTTATAGGAAGAGTCTATCATGGTACATTGTAAGATACTAATAAGCAAGCAACATAAGAAGATTGCAATATCGGAGGAATAGAGACTAAACTTCATGCAACTTCAGCAAAAATTTTAGAACATTGAATCTCTGAAACCCAAGGAGGCCGCCAACCCGATGCCAACTTTTTTAATAGACATAAGCAGAAAAAATAACACATAAGGCAATAACAGTTTCTGAAATCAAGGTTGTGATAGCCTTAATGCCTACGGGCAATTAAATCCTATGGCATAGGAGGGAAAAAAAAGATGGCATAAACTATAAAAATCTCAATTAAGGAATGAAGCAAAATGAAGGTCAAAGTTTACAAGGATGGCTAGAGATGATTTCCAGGAATAGAAAACACCATTACAAAGAAAGAAGGAAAAAGAACAAGAAGAAGCCCCAATGAGGAAAACAATGAATAAGAAATAAAAGCATAAAACCACTACAGTCTACAAGAGAATGGAACCAATAATCAGAGTAAAATATAAAGCATCAACAATCTTTTAAAGACTAGTTTTCCACCTTTGTTCTGTCTGAGGTCATATTCACTAGAGCCGAAAGCTTATAGTAGGACCCATCTGAACTGAATGCTTTTACAGCAACACGTTCCTGGAATAGAAGTTACAATTCAGTTAGCATCACAAATGTCTGAAACACCACCAAACAATTTATCAGAAGCATTAACCCTTTCCACCAAGCCTACAAAAGACAAAAAGGAAACAAGATCATTAAGCATGTAGGCATCTTGACCGACTACCATATTACCTTCTTTTCAAGTTCAAGAAGAGAAATGCCAGGACTGTAAATTTCAGAATCACGAATAGCCACAGCAATGCCCACCCGACCAGCAGAGTCTTGTGGAGAAAGCATACTAGCTGTTGGACTTGTGTCCTCAATAGATTCAATTACTTGTATGTTTCTACTCAGACCAGAATGTCTCCTTTCCATTGAGTACGAAGGGGTCCTCAAAACCATTCTTGCAGATTTAACTGCTCTAGATAGTGAGCGTGAATCGGTGTCTGCACTGTCTGAACCTTCAATTTCTACCACTTGATATGCTAGAGGCAGAGATGAATCATTGATTATCCAATATGGAACAAAAAACCTTATTGTTTTTGGTGCAGCACTGGTTCCACCCATATCACGTTCAATGTTCACACGCAATCTCCTGCAAAACCATGTGATAAAATCATGGAAAGCATAAGCCATAAATTTTTTTCACAAGAAAAAAAAAAATTAAAAGAATGCATTAAGCCTAACATTAATGACACCAATCTCCTGCAAAACCAAGTGATAATATCATGGAAAGCATAAGCCAGAAAGATTTTTCCACAAGAAAAAAACTTTAAAAAGAATGCATTAAGCCTAGCAAACGTTCACACAATTGTTGACTAATTTATCTCTTTACTGTGAAAATTTCACTCAAGTTCTTTTTTTTTTAAGTAAATAAATTCCACCAACGTTAATCATTAAGGAACATACATGATCAAGAATCATATACATATTCCTTTCACTTATCTTACCAATCCACTTTCAGTAAAAGATATAGAGAACTGTGGCATCATAGATACCATTCGCTTAGGTTTCTGTACACTTGGAACTGACCATTATGAAGGAGAAACAAACATGATAGAAATAATGTATCATTTCTTTCCATTTTTTCTTTCTTAACAAGTTGCCAACTACACATGTCAGAGAAGAATGGGGGCATCAAATTAAGAGCATCATACAGCTTAAATCAGACATGGGTTCTTACATATTTAAGATCATGACAGCACACACCTATTACGAAAAATCTTAAACAAATTTAGCAGGGGGAAATATATAAAGTTGGAAGGCATCAAACTCATTATGCAGAATCTCTACAAGAAAAGAAAATAGGAATTTTTTAAAGGATGTAGTGAGAATGAAATGTGGACCTCAATAGCAAAACAGCAGATATAGTTAAACAATAGCATACTTTCTGATACATTATCCTTTGAAATGAGGGTTTGGTGTTTAAAATCTATATCGCTTAAGAATAAGCATATGCTGTGACGGAAAAAAAATCTGGCAACCCAAAATGAAATTTTGGAAGGAAGTTTAAGTCAAGTTTATATTAAACCTCATTCATATCATTAGTATTTGAATTAAGGGAAAAAGGAACCAAATAGTGCAAGTAAGCAGCACAGGAAAAACGTAGCAATTTATGTAATATCCTCTACGCTGACAAATCGCAAGTGATGTATGAATAAAGATTTTAGAGGCAACCAGCCATGAAAGAAAATTGAGCCACAACCTTTTACTTTGCTGGTGGAACATCCAGAAAGACGAAATGTGAGCATTGGAAGAAAGATCCAGAATAAGAACTGGGTCCTGCAAATAATAATGCATTCACCCAAAAAAAAAAAAAATTAATACTCATTGGCTTGCAGATGAGGAAAAACAATGCATTGTCAGATTAAAGTAAAACCCATTACCTTTTCCAAAATCCAACCACCCTGTACACGAAATGTAAGATATATAGGTCTTTGGATGTCTGCTGAATATATATGAGCACTCTTGCGTGAAAATATTATACCATGCTCTCGCTCAATATAGTTTCCTTCCTTTGCTTTTTCCCATATTGTGAAAGCAGCTGGACAGGACAGTCGATTTTCCAACTTCAAAGGAGAATTAACAGAGATCTTCCAATCATAAACAGGTTGATTGAGTTCTGTGTGAAGCGCTGTTGCATCTGCACCTACACTGAGCCAAATTTGTCTACTTCCAACAGTAGGGGAACAACAAAGAAGTATATCGTTCTTCTCAAGTTGACTTAACTTAAGACCAAAATTGGGCATTTTGCTCCCTTGTGGCAAAGAATTTTGTCTATATAGTGAACCTTGATCTAAGCAAGGCTGGTCCTTTCCAAGTCCAAAACTAGAATCGACAGCAACAACAATGGTATGACCCCAGTTGTATGGAGGCTGAGGATAATCAACAGAAGGACGAACACGTAAACACTGATCAGATTTTTTGGATGTACTTCCCCATGGTAAAACAGTAGAACACGCAGGGCTTATGGTAGTGAAGTCACCCTTTATGCAACTTTTGCCTTGCTCAGCAATTTGTTGTCTTTTTCGGATCCAACGCCTCCTGCGCATATCATGACCAGATTTAATATGTGACTTTGAAGTAGTTGGGGGCCATCTAAGACTTTGATAGTCAGGACCGTAAGCCCAGCCATCTTCATCAACAAATTGGGATTTATCGATAGTCCATGTTGATATCCATTGCCACCCATTGGGAAGGGGAGGTTCAAAAAAATCCTTCGAGATAAAGGTGGGGTAAGAATATACATAATGACAAGAAAGCAGAATGGTAAGAGACAGAAGAGACAAATACATTTGGATGGTTATGCAAGAAAAAAATCTCAGAATATGGAAACAGCTAGAGCACACAATCACTAACCTTTGATGAATATGAGAAGTCTCTAGTGCTCCAGCGCCCGGGATCATTACCTTGAAAGCCAGACCACTTATTGCCCCAACCAGAAATTGGTTGATAGCGTTGGTTCTCAAAGATTTCTTCTACCACCATGTTATGACCGCTTGATCCTGAATCTTGAATCATTGATGCATGACATACTGAAATATCCAAATTAACATCAGAATCATTTACAACTGTTGCAAGACCCCTGAAAATAGCATGTTTCTTTCCATTCTTCAGGACAACTTCTACTGCAATAAATTCGCTTTCTAATGATTTGGGAACCACTGACAACGGAAGCAGTGAACGAATGCTCTCCCATGAGCCCTCTTTTCCAAGCCTAACCCAGAAACCTATATCCTTATGAGAAGCATCCTTGCTTTCTGCATCTCTTTGAAAATTTGCAGTTGTTTTCCTCTCAAAATAAGAAGTGGAAACAGAGAGGTATCCATGGTCGTGCATATCTTCAACATTGTTGGACTAAACAAGTAAAAGAAAAAGGCAATAATTGACAGATACTAAATTAAGAAACATGAAATCCTCAGATCAAAGAAGCAGAAAAGAGTAACTAACCTTTCTCCTCAATGGATACGATTCAATATTCTGAATATCATTTAGTTGAGACAGAATCCTTGCTGAAGATATCTTCTTCAAAATATTGGCACCATGTCCAACGGGAAAAGAAAGCGCACCAACAACTTCACCTGCTTTATTAAATTACAAAAGGGAAGAGACTATAGCAAACATGTACATGTTCAAGTTTGAGTAAAGAGGATGACTTCAGCAAGATAAGTGCATATATATATATATATATATATGTATATGTATATGTATGTGTGCGTGTGTATAAACTCTAGAAGAATATTATTCACTTACAAGAGATCATGCGATGAAACTAAATAAAAGAATAACAAATTAATACATAGTGGAGAACAAATGAAAGAGTAGAATAACAAGTGAACAACGCTGTAATGAAAACCAAAAACTCATCATAGAAATTCTATGACTATATAAATAGAGTTCTTATTACCAAAAAACACATGAAATTAAATGCAATGAATGTGAACTCATAAAAGTATGAGAGGCATGCAGATTTAACATCACAAGAAGAAAACTTCAATAACTAGTTTTATGTGAATTCTCATTTTAACTCAAGTTGATGCACCAATATAACATACCTTTACCAGCTTTTGCTGAAAGGTTTGTTACCTCTACCTCCAATTTAGCAACCCCCTGTCACAGCATATGCAGAAATTCCTTAGCAATTTGGAACATAAGAGCTAGAGCTTACCAGCTCTTGCATTCCAGATTAGCATCAAAGCTTTCGCTTAATAGTGCTTATCATAAGATGACATTTACTATGATGGAAGTTTTTTTTTTTTTTTTTTTGCTGCTCTTGATTAACTTGCATACCTTAATTTCAGAAAATTATGAATATATTAGATATTTGAACTGAAGATCCACAAATTAAATGATGTCTAACAGTAAATAAGTAAAGCCAACAAAGAGGAAGAGAATAAAATTGTTATATACACAACAGACCTTACGAGGAACTTCAAATATGAAAAGTTCATTCCACTTTGCAATGCCTTTATTTGGGTACTCCATGTCGGAAACTAAGGGCTTCACACATTTTGTCCTCGCACTCTGAGGGAATAGTTTTTGCTGATCTGTTGCTTGACTATCAATGACAAGGCGCAAAGCACAAAAGAAGTTATGGCTATTACCATCATCGACTATAGGCAAATCCTGCCAAGCATT
This sequence comes from Adansonia rubrostipa, assembly GCA_038381775.1. Classification (NCBI taxonomy): domain Eukaryota; kingdom Viridiplantae; phylum Streptophyta; class Magnoliopsida; order Malvales; family Malvaceae; genus Adansonia; species Adansonia rubrostipa. The sequence continues at coordinate 4,929,425 of JBBYHM010000003.1, read as the reverse complement.
TACAAGTTAGAAGCAATCAAATAATAAATGAACATATACAGGCTACGAAAAAGAAAATGTTGCAGAAGCTTCAATCATAACAGAACCTTGGCAGCAAGAATCTGCACAACAACACAATAGCGTGGTTCCCTAGATTCCTCTGCAACATTTAACCTGTCCGAGAACCTCGGAGGTGGAACCCAAACTGAAGCACAGTCACCATGATGAAGTTGGTCAATCACTTTTGAATCCTGCTCGATCCTTTTGAGGAACAGATCATTCCCAAGTTTATTCTCTACTATCAAAGTTCGTAAATCCTCTTCATCCAGGGCAGAAAAGGCCAGATCTTCATGCCTAGAATGAGCACCAGCCTCCTGTTAAAGAATAATAGTAAGATATTTGAAGGCACACACTCAGTACAGAAATCAGCTCAGCATCCTGTTAGACCAAAATCAAGGTGCATATTCCAGTTGACCTCAATCAATTTGGTCGTTTTCTGTTCAAGCTCTAACTGTCGTCTCCATGAAAGAATGGTCTCTACTAAAGTTTCAAGATTCGCTGCACTGACATTTATATTCACAATGTTGTTAGCAGCAATGCGCATCCTCTTCCCAAGTCTTGATGGTGAATTCACATCAGTATCATATGTTTCAAACCTGGAAAAGAAAAGATTAATAATATTTAACAAAGGATACCAAATTCATTATGAGCTTATGTACTTTTTTTCAACCACTTCCTCTCTACAGAGGCAAATAGTAACTAGAATGAACCAGAAACTAACTTGAATATGCCATCAAATGGCTCCACCAAGGGTTCCCATGCTTCTAGCTGCGTATTAAAGGTCGAAGCAGCAATAGATGAAATGAGGACTGCATTCATAGCCTCCAGCCGACCATGTGTTGCCAACTTGATATTGGTGATAGTCATATCAAATAGCGGTGTCATCTGAAAGGGTACAAATACATCATAAAGAGAAGGCAATATCATGTCAAAAGGTCCAGGTCATTTTTTTTCCCCAAGAAAACATACCATTCCATGTAGGCTGTCTAAAACAGTTAACGATAAGTATCTTAGTTTGATCTCAGCAGTTACATTTTCCCGTGTCTTCGGCTTCACATAATCAGCAATAGTGTAAGCCAACCGTGTTGATGGCTTTTTTATATCAGAACATGCAAGAAAAGTACAAGCCTACAGAGAAACAGGAAGCTAAACATTACTATTTGTCTTTTCTTCTCAACAAAAATTTAGACAATAAAGAGCCTTAGACTAAGATTATATCAGTCATGACCTCACATAAAAAGGCATATTTTTAATAAATATATTTATTTCGTACTTAAAAAAATGACCTTATCTCAACAAAAATCATGGACTAATGAGTTTAACGAGCATTATCTTAACCTGATTTTCAACTTTCCAAAGGCTCCACAACTGGTAAGCTTTTGAGCTTGAAGATCTGGAAATTGGCATTTCAAGAGTGTTGGCTGGGTTAAGAAGATCCATCCTCGGGCAGCAAAATAAATCCACGCATGGGGCTTCATCAGTTCTGGAAACTACACACCCCAAAGAAGCATAACCTGGGGGAGCAATTGGGTACCAGATGAAAACTTCATCAAAACCTTTACCAGTAATATGGGCAACTTTAGTAAATTGCACAGGCTTTGCAGAGATTTCTGGATCATCAGACCTAAAAATTATGCCCAGAGCAGGTGGTTCTAAGCTGGAGGGGAAAAAAAACACCCACAATGCCAAATATTAACAGAAACCCATAAAATAATAAAATAATTTAAAAAAAAAAAAACTAAAATAATAAGAGTTTGACATAGAAACATTCCAAGACAAAAAGAACTAACCCTTCCGTTATGCAATCACCCACTATGGCATAACCATGACGTGAAACAGGCCGCCAAATTGACACTGGTCTATGAAGGTCACCGCCCATGTCCCACCACATTCTCTCAAAGTGAGGGGTTGATACATAACAACTAGTTGCTTTTGAAACTGACCTGAGAATGTCCCACCCAGATGAACTAGCACTCTGGTTACTTGTTTGCTGACCGGCATGATCATTTTCCACGGAAAACCCAGGAATAGATTCCTTAAGAGGTGCGTAGGACCAAACCGAACTCCAGAGTAGAAGATGACTTAGGTCAGAACAATTTTCTTTGGGAGGGCATGAAATTGAAGAGTGGGCATAAAATGATCCAAGAACATTGTCCAAACGCCAGATGCTAAATCCAGAAGTAAAACGCTGATTTGATGGTGCACTCAGCATGCATTCTGAATAAGTTGAAGATGTTACAAGGTCAGAGCGCAGGCAATAAACAGCATGATTTGGTGGTGGGTGTTTCCCTACATTGGCTACACAACCCATTGAAGTGTACCCTGGGGGTGGTACTGGCATCCAAAGGGAACAATCACTGTCATTAGAATGATCATCCACTCCTTCCAATCCAAGGACATCAGAAAGAAAGCCAATAAGATTAAAACCCACTGGCTTCCGTACACGCCCATATGTATTACTTACAGCTAATACTGCCTGTGAAGGAGGAATTGGCCTGGAGAAAGAAGGAAAAGCATATTAATAGTAAAGATTGAGATAGTGATAAGTAAAAGGCAAATTTTGCTGATAAAAAAGTGAATGCATGGAAAAAAACTATCTATATGAAAGGCAGGTAATATCTTTCTTCAAAAAGTAAACTCAGTGAAAGGATCATTAGCAAGAACAAAGTGCATAAGTAAAAGAGATAAAGACCAAATTAAAAAAATAAAAAATAAAAAGAGAGAGATTCAACAGAAACATATGCATCAATTTCAAAGAGACAACGATTAGTGGTCCAAATCTTGAAATTCTACTGAAGCTAAGGCTCCTACTAAACTAATACTAAAACTGCCAAGCATTTCCATCTTCAGAATCAAAAGGAAGAATAAATATTCACTTCAAAGGCAGCTTCCTAACCTACCTCAGCCAACAACCATTTCCCCAGAAAAGCCTGAAAACAAAAGACTCGAAAGACAGATATTCAGCCTAAAACAAAGACACAGCCCATTCCCATACTTAGAAAAAGACCATACATCAGTCCCATAAAGATAGATGTCAACAGAACAGACCAGGACTCAGCTTTAATTTATAGTTAAATAGGCAACTAACCAAAATTACCATCCTAAAATGAATTCTAGTATGGAAGAAAAGAAAAATAAAGATCCCTAAACCTCAAAATCCTTAACTATAATTGAAACTTGGGAAATCATGTTTTACCTAGATGTCACACAATCTCCCAATATAACATAGTTTGTTGGAGCTTGTGGCCTCCAAATAGTAAGATTGTTATGAGATCCATTCTCTGCAGACATAATAAAACAAGATGGAATGAGAAAACCAAAACAATAAAAATAAAAAATATAGTAAGAGAAAGCATCACACTACTTCAACTGAATCGAAGAAAACCTTTAGGTGACACCCAAATTCTGTTATAATTGATGCAGGGTGCCAGAGGAATTGCATTTCCAAACTGTAACGCTGTAGCTGCTTGGTTCAGAAGGTTAAGGATAAGAGAAATTGCTCCCAATGAAAGATGAATATAAATATCAGTGAACATCAGAGACATGTTTGTTTTCTCTTTAATGGAAGTATATCCCCCCGAAATATCCACTGGGTCCAGAATAATAAGACCAGAACCAGCCTCGATGGTCAGATCCTTCACCAGAGCACGAATCCAGGTATCATTTTCCTTTGATGCATACCTGTTCAAAAGATAAATACACAAATAAAGAAAACACAGTTACAATATTCTCACTAACAGCTTGATTTTCATTAAAATAGCAAAAGGATACTGTTCAAAAACCCTATACGAAATAAAACAGAATTCGGAAAAATAAAAGGGAAAAATATAGAGAGAAAGAGAAAGCTGACACTAACAAAAACCAAGAGAATAGAAATTCGTGAACATCATTCATGTCAATAGGACATATCATCCGGCAAGTATCTTCATAGCTCTGTGCAAAGCATTTTCCACAACTTACAATGATAAGTTCAGCTAAAGAAAAATAAGTAATACTGTGATAGTTACTTTTCTTTTAGGTTAGCATAAAATTCAAACTGAAAGATGGGTCTTGTCAGCTTAATAAATAAGTTAGCAAAGAGAAAATGTTTCTGTTCACCACCAAACGAATGTCAGTATAAAGGGAAGTACATCATTGTGTACTAGTTGACTTCCAGATTAATGTTCCTTGACGGAAGAAATTAATACATACACAGACAAATGAAAATTAGCAGGCATAGATTCAATCCACACATGGTTAAATCAAGACATGCATACACATTTTATGGGCTAGTCATATACACACATATACTAATCTACCAATCTGATGCCACAGACACATATATATGTTAAGAGAGAGAGAGAGAGAGAACACATCTTCGGTGATTTAGATCATCCTGCAGCAATATACATAATCTTCACTACAACCATCTTTTATGTCAATTTTCTTTCAAACTCCAACCTAATAAGATGGATGCTCCAACTTTATCTTTCCTCCTACCACTCTACATGCTAAACAGCAGAAAATAAAATCCTTTGCGAAATCATTTTTTGCCTCTTAGCACACACCAGCAAAATGAAAATAAAAATGAGAAGACACAAAAATATATAAACAAGAACTAATGCTACTCTTACATGAAGTTCAAATCCATTTTTGCACGCAAAAGCTTTTCACCATAAGATGAATCATCCAGGTAAGACTTGGTACCATCAAAGAAAGTGAACTCCGGAGAAACAACCTAACCATGGATAAGTAATTTTAATCAGGTATTGCCAAATGAGGAAAATTAAAGTTCAAGAATGATGAGAGACAGATCCTATTAGCCAAGTAATATAACCAGACCAAAGACCATATCAAAGAAAAAACATAAAATTCAACAATAAATGTTTTCCAACATGTCAAATCAAGGAATCTACACTTGTGGATCCCTATTTGTCAACTGCTTGATAATACTAATGCATGCATAGTGCAAGAATCATTATGCAGAGAACTTTAGCAACAGCAAGGACAACTAAGAAAGGCCTCTAAACAAAGCCCCATGTTAAAGCTAGGTAGACAACAAGCCCATACCGACAGAGGGCAATAAAATGATGATAAGCTTTCACAAATACATACTGAAATTTGGTCAACTCAGCTCCACAGAAATAAGCAAGGAGGAGCTTTCTGTAAACAACTGCTACTCTTTCTAAGGAAATGCAATTTACAAGATTGTAAGAAATGAATATCTCATCCCAAAGGGGATGCCTTTTTCATCAAGTCAATATTTGTTTCATTTAGTTTCCTGATAATCTTTTTCATTTTGCAGCATCAGAGAAACAGGATTATGAAAAAGAACACATTCAAACTCTGAAGCAAGAGTTAAAAAAGCCAATAGAAGAATGATTGCAGCAAAACAAAATGACATGTATGCAGATGGCAATTATTGAAAATCCTTCGAATAAACTGCTTCTTTTCAATAGTTAACTGCATAGCAAGAATACTAATAAGATACAATGAAGCTCCAAAACCATGTCCCAAAGAAAGACAATGTCAAACCAATGTTTTTATAACAATCATTTTACTAAATGAAACCAAAACGAGCACTAATAATCATGCTAATAAATTATAAAAAGTTCAAGAATGTGAAATTTAGACTGCAGCGATACCTTGAGAATATTCTAGAGCAAAACTTATTTATTAATTATTCTATTTAAAGCAAAACTACCATAAAACCAAATAAAAGGATCATAGAGCTCATAGTTTCAATTCAGGGGTGGGGGTGGAGAAGTAGTGCTGGCAGCAAAGTGGAATCAGGGCAGGAAAATCTGAGTACGAACAAACAACGTAGGGTTTAATATGAAAAGCCTACAACTATAATTTAAAAAAAAAAAAAAAATCCACCTTAAAGGATTATTTAAAATAGGAAACTTTTATCGGAATTATACTACCTGCACTTCAAAAGTCAAACTCTGCACAGCACTCGGGTTGCCTTGTAAATATGAAGCAGCCTTTGGAGTGTTTATTAACTCCATATTTTCTACAATCTTCTTATCACCATCAGAGCTTAAATTATCCATCAACAATATGTCAACATCATCTTCAGGTGAAACTGAATAGCTGCTTTCATTGCTCAAATACGTATGCTTTCTCAAAAGTGAACCATTCTGATGAAAACAGAAATTTTGAAAAATGGAAAAAAGTGAAAAAGAAAGCATTTACAATCAAGAAGCCTTAAAATACAGAAAATTCTAAAGAAAATTACAGATGACAGCGATTCTCAATCATGACCATCAAGTACCCACTAACACAAACATCACGTATAAACTTTGCTCTTTATATAAAGAGTGACGCCATTCACAGAATAACAGAATGATAATAGAAAAGCCATAAGAATGTGCTTGTCAATGTGAAAGAGACGGAGTGGGAACATTATTCCACATTACAATACTGTTAGAACATCAAATTCTTGAAGCCAACCATATTTTTCAGTATGTAAATTAATTTCAAACTTTAGAAGTATATCAATCAAATACGCAAACGAGAAATGAAAGCCAAGACCAATTTGTCAATGACCATATTTATTTTTGTCTCACAGGAATTGACCATTAACTGGAACTATATTTTAGCGTGATCATTTAGGATTAGTTATGAAATGCAATGGACCTTTCTCGTATGATTGTGTGGTTGGCTATTTTCTATGATGACAAAATGTAATACAAAACAGACATACAAACACTTGTACTCAGAAATTTTCCAGTTCATGTCCCTAACATTTCTAATTAACGTTTTCTTTTACCAAAGCAGTCGAAATACATCTTATAAAACACACAAGTGTGGAAGCACAAATACCTCAATTTTTACGTTGACAAATCGCAACCTCTTACCACGTCCAATGATCAGAATAGGATGAAATCTTACAGAGTGCGACTCCTTCACATCATTCTCTTCACTTAAAAAGATAGTCTTTCCACAACCATCATATACATACTCATCAATGCCATGCGTATCAGCAACCAACTGTCTACTCGGTGACAAGTGAACAACATCTTCATTCTGCTTATAAATACTTTCAGAAAGCATGATGCTATTGTTTTTACTTATTGGGTCATTCTTTGGGTCCATTGTTTCTTCCCTTCCAGTTATTGCCCCCAATGCTGGCACAAAAAACTCACCCAAAGCAAGAAGGAAATCCGGCACAACAAGTACTCGAGGCTGCTGAACTCGAAGCACGAATGATTGGGAGGACGAACGCCATCTGTAATCCATCAAGAACATTGTTGAAATTGGTACATCCAAGTCAAAACAAGCTTCAGAATTCACTCTGCTAGAGCTGCTCTTATTTAAGAAGTACGAAGAGTTTCCAACAGAAGCTTGTTTCGAAGCATCAACAGAAGATCCAAGCATGAGGCGCATTTCAGGCTTTGTATTGGAGCGGATATCCAGGACAGAAAAAGTGGGAATAGTCACATACAAATCTGTTTCTGACAATGAAGTCATGCGATATGATACCCAAAGACCTTCTAGCTAAAAACAAGCAAGAAAGAGTACGCGTAAGTGAAGGCATACAACATTCAACTAATAAAAACTATCCAATTAAGGCTATTGGCTTTTAGCTTAATTACAAACAATACATGCTTAGCCAAGAGCAGAACATTACACGAGCAAACAAAATATCTAGCCACGAAAAGAAACAATGACAATAATAATTATTAAATATCAATACTCACAGCTATACGAGCTAAAGGTGATTCCTCATGAATGCCATTACACAGCTCCAACAATGCATAATTGACTTCAAGAGCCACAGTAGTTACACTACGTGATAGAAGCATCTGACTATTCATGTTGACCTTATCAACCAGTAGCCTCATTGTATCTTTAGAACCAGATTTGCTTCCACGGAAACTTGGCGGAAGACTTGGGGCTTCATTTAAGTTCATAATTGTACAATTCAGAATAACATCATATTCTTTATCAGACATTACACCATGCAAAAAACCAACCTGCAAAGAAGAACATCAAAAGAAATTAACTGAAGAATTATGAAGTAACCACTAAAAAGGACCTCAAAAGGAATCACCCGTAATGTACTCCAATCCCAGAAAGTCAAATTCATCAAACGTTCAAGATATGGTATAAACTTAAGAAATGAAATTAAATACCATTAAGAGTTTAAAATTTTGAAAAATAGAACCAGGGATACACCCCTGATATCTGACAAGATACACTGAAATAAAACTTGAAATAACGCAGCCTCCATTAATGTAAGCCTGACAACCAGATCTAGATGGCATTGCAAAATATAAGGAAAAAGAGTTCTAGAAGAAAAAGAATGTGAACTGTCCATTTTTACTTATAGCTCTTAGTTGTGCTAAAATTAAAACCACTTAGATAGTTTGAGACGGATCTTTATGTATTCATATAATGACTAAACAAAAGATCCATTTTAGGTTGCCAGCTTCAATTTGAAGAATTCACACTACCATCTAATATGTATACAGGAATCAATGCGTTTTTCACAAGGTAACTGCATACAAATATCCACAGCAAGAACTTGGATTTGTCCCAGTGTGCAAAGGTTTGCAGCTATTATTAAGGGAAAAACCACATATTGCTACAGGCGAAGAAGACTTAAATACCAGATATAGGTTCCACAGTTTTCAGTATGAAGGAAACAATTACCCAGCATAGACATTATATTACCCAGCAGATCAATCTAAGAAAAGGGAACAGCCACTATAATGCTTTAACAAAAAGAAACAGAAGATTTAATTATAGAGCACCAAAACATTTCAAGTTTAAAAAAGATCACCTTAACTTCCAAAGCAAATGTTGGTACTTGTCTAAAAACATCCCTCAAACTCCGTCGAACATAAACATCAAGTCCTCTGCCTTCACGAATCAGGGGTTTACCAATACAACCATCAATTCCCACAGACATGTTTACTCCAAGAATCTGCAAGTTTAAGACAATTTTAACCATAGCTTAATACACAAACTTGTGATACCGTATAAACATAGGCACTGTACTTGAGCATGAAGAATATCAAGATGAACTGCTGAAGGATCTTTTTCGGGAAATCCATGCCAACTTATTTCATTTGTGACCTGTAGCAGACCCACATCCAGTTGAATGAAGCTGCAACAAGAAAATACATTACTAACATTATACCATATAATAATACAAAAATCTTGGAAAGTTAATTTCTACTCGAAAGGACCAAATAAAAACAAAGTCTTCTATTACAGCATTGTAAGTCTATGAAGAATAAGTGGAGGAAAGAGGAACCTAAAAAGGCCAAATGACATTCAAACTCAGACCTATGAAACAAACAGAAAGAGAAGTTTTCGAATAGAGAGACATGATATTACGAGAAGGGTGGGAGGGGGGCAAGGAACTGCGCAGGATACAATAAGCAAACCAAGAATGTGCTACTCAAATAGTGTTACAGTGCCAAGTGAAAGTTGAAAAATTATTCAGAAGCTACTCACAATTGAAGAAAAGATTAATCATATTGAAAGAAAATAGTTAGTCATATATAAGCCATATAAATTCACACTCATATGATTTGCTAGCATCCTAGCATTAATTAAATGGATCTGAGGAAAACAGTTCTCAACCTTTCAAGCTTTTACTGATACAATGTTAAAACTGTTTAATGCAGAATTTTGGAGATATTTCCAAGAAAGCAGATATATTGGTCAACCAAATGAGTACTAAATAACAAGAGCAGATGGAGTATTAAATATACTCTTTGCTCATTGAATTCCTTGGAACTATAATTATCGGAGTGTCGAGTGTGAGATCCAGCTTCAAAGCAGCGGTCCCATCAATTTCAGATTTCTGAATTAACCACTCAAAATCGCCAACTTTATCAACAAGTTTTATTACTTCTTCTGTATGCGGGGTGGCAAGCTCCATGAAATAAACTGTTATCTGAAGAACCAACTTCCCAGTCAGATATAAATACAAAATATCAAACGTTGTAATAAGAACAAGATGAGTAAGAATAGCTTATGGATAAGTGAAGATCTCTAGACTAGTGGAACACCAAAGTTATAAATGTTGGCTATTTGTGAAAGCGAACTTCAATTGTTAAAATGTTACATAATATGATGACGCCAATGCTAAAACTGCATATAATTCAAACTGTATCCCAGCATACCTCCTGAACAAACCTATAGAGGAAAACTATTCGAACAGCAGAAAGTCGACCACACAAGCTGTAATCATAACCTTCATAATCATCATCTCCATCACTGAAAGAATTGAATTTGAACTGAAAAAATGAAAAATGTTAAATAAGCAAACATGTTTACAATCAAAAGTAATTCAAATGCCTCATATGCGAGTAAACACATATCAGTATACATAACAACGTACCTTTATTAGGGATTCAACCCCTGGATTACGTATATCACATAGCCAACCTAAGCAGTTATCTGTTCCAAGTGACATATCACGAAGTCTCAAATTTCCCAATGTGCCTTCTATAGAAAGGGATGCCGGATGGACCTTAACAGAAGATTTTTAAAAATTAGGTCAGAAAATAGAAAATTACAGAACCAAATCCTAAGTTACATGTGCAGAAGAAATTAGCTGGCCAGAGTTTATAAATGTAACAGATGCAAAATAAAAAATGAGGATCAAATTCATATTGCAAACGAGAAACCAGCAGAGACAAAGCATTATTGGGTCATTAATAAGATGCTTCTCTTCACCTTAAGTTCTATCAGGAAACTTTCTTGCACAAACATTGCCAGCTGAGATCCATCCTCCTTGTTTAGAAACACAGTGACACTATCAACATTCATGTTCAAATAAAATACAACACGAGATTTACCATGCCCCAGCAACCCTTCAATACGATCACTTTCTTCAGCTTTTTCTTTGTTCATCACAGGTTTATCATCCAAAGCTTCATTTACATCTGTAACACTAGCTACATAGCTCATAGAGCTTAGATCAAAGCCAAAACCAATCAAAGCAACTAGAGTGGGTCTATTGCAAAAAAATTCCAGCTTGGACATGCGAATACTCATCTGAAAATTTCAATTGAACCAATTAGCTTCTTAATTCACTCAAGTTCAATGAAGGAAACTCAACTAAGTGTCAATGATGCTCATTCTAAATACCTGTGTGTCTATACCATCATAAACAGGTGAACCAGAGCCCGTCTTTGAGAAAGTAACAGACACAAAATCCATATTATCACCATTTTGAGCTTCATAAAATTTCTCTCCTGAAAGTTCCTTTCCTTTTATCAAATCTTTTTCATGAATTAACACTTCAGAAAACTCACATTCAGAAGCATCCTTCATACCCATATACTGTGAAAGAGCATCAGAATCTGTCAGAGACATAAAGTCAGGCAGAGCATCCATAAAAGTATCATTGTCATCTGGGTGCAGCCCAGACATCTCATTTCCATGTGAATCACATGTTCGTTGGGATTGAAGTGAACTGTCACTTTTCAGCACAGAGCAGGCTAAGTACTGTGGATTGACCGACAAACGACCTTGAAGCTCATCCTTAATTTTCAAAGAATGCAGCTTTGTCTTCAACATTAGGTCAGTCCCCCAACTAATCATTTTCACCTGTTAAAAGATAATGCCGAATAGGAAATATTAACAAATACACCAATGGGTAATTCACTGGAACTAAATATAGCTGTTTAGAATTGAAAAAATAAAATAAAATTCTTAAATGCTTTACTGAGAGAAAATAATTATGTTGTAAAAAATCAACATGAAAAAACTAGCAAGTTGATGATTCTGCAAGGGATTCCAACAGGCATGCAGACATCCACTGTCAATAAAATAAATCATAAAGAAAGCACAGGTACAATATCATCTCTTTGTTTGAGAACGTTGAAATATATTAATTTTTATGGAATAAAAAAATACATCAGTATATTTATTTGAGAATGTTGAAAGCAATAACCAGCTATCTGGCCATTCGCCCAAACCAAGATCTATTTCTGAGTCTATAGAAAGCTAACTCCCTATTTGGAGATTAATGGCATTTCATTTACCGAAAACATCTAGTTTTAATGTTATAGTGCCTTCTGACTTGACTAGATTTTGTACAAGAATTCACATGAAGATATCTCTTTCCAATCCCTTTAAGGAATTTGACAATGCATACATACAAGCACTTCATTAAAGACAATCTTCAAAAGCACATTCAGTTTTTGTTTCTTCATATTTTATCATTATGCGGAAGAACAACGATGCCTAAGTGGGACTGAACTGGCAACCCAACTTTAACAGCTCTATTGCAAGCAAAGGAGGTGTCATTCAACTCTAAGATGATTGGATGAGACAGAATTTACAATTTTTTTGCTTAAATACTAAGTGCATATTTTGTATCAAGAAAACTTGTTTTATATACAAGATAAATATCCCTACTCCAGAACGTAAAAGAGATAACAAGAGGAGCATATTCAAAATTAGAAACTGGTAGAGAGAAAAAAATTAGAGCACCCTTTCACTCAGGAATAAACTTTCTTTATGATGGTAACCTATAAATCACCAAGTAAGGCGTACAAAATATCTATATCAGAATTTGAAACAAAAAAGAAAATGGTTCCATTGCAATTCTACCACAATTCAATAACAGCACTAGGTTGACAGAGATCCCAAGATCAATAGGGTTCAGATATAGAGGTCATTTGCGCCCCTCCCATCGCATTAAGAATTACAAGCAAGATGATAGGATGTGTACTGCTACTGTCTTCAGTTTCACATCACCAAAAGCAGGGGTCTCCTCTAAATTATTGTAAATAAATTTGCAGGATATTTTCCTCCATTAAGCTCCATCTATATCACATATGAAGGTATAGTATGTGTAGGCTGGGTTCTCAATCATCAGTACAATTCAAAGATGTAGCACCCTAGATAACAATAGAATAAATCTAATTTCCTTAGATATTTTGATGCTACCCATGCATGCCATAATGAAGAACTAGAAAAGGGAAAAGAAAAAGGTACTTAAAATCAAAGCACAAATTCAAATAATTTGAGTTGCACTTCAGCTTTAAATATCTCAGCAATTGATCCTGTTAGCAATCCAAATTGGTTTACATTATACCACCATAAAATAGAACCAAAGAGCAACAGAAAGTCACAAACCTGTCCGCCACTAGCAAGAACCTCAAGAATCAGTCGCTCTTCTAATTCCTCTGTAACACCTTCTCCTGTCTGCAAAATGGTATAAAATTTGATTGCTCAATAAGTAAATATTGTAACAGACATTAGAACACAGACATGGGCTAAGTACCCAACAGTTAGTCATGGCTGGACGCCATCACATAACCATAAAGTATTTAAGAAATTGTAGAGCCACTAACCTTTCCGTATAGGCATAACTTTGTCTCCACAACTGACCCATTAATAACAAGATCAGCAGCTTTTGCATTTCTTGTTTGAGGATCATCAGATTCACTTATAACATCACTTGTTTCTCCAAGTATATCAACAGATGCAGGTGCCTACATGAATAGGAAGTCAAGGAATAAGCACCTATATAAATAAATAAACACAAAAATGAAAAGGAAATCTAATATATCGCCATACAGAAGCTTGATATGTGGCTTGTATAAGTCCTCTTAACCAAGTGATCTTCTCTTCCTCCCCTCGGAATTCAATAACCCAGGTCCCTGAAGACTCCAAAGCCTGGAAAAGACATTCATGTTTCGAGTAAGGAAAGAAACAAATATTCAAGTCTGTGCAAAAACACAAGAACATAAAGCATAGGTATAAAGTATGCTTGACATAATTCAAGCATGGTACCTCTTAGTGCTTTTGTTTTACCTATGATTATATATAAATATGCAAGCAAAGCTTTTCCATATAGACAAGAAAATACCAATTTTATTTGGTTAGTAAAAGCATCACAACTATTAAGCTTATCTTAGATAATGAATAAAAATTTTTTACCTTCTAAGATGCCAATATCCTAAATGAGGGAAATGAGTACACACTGCACAGTCTACTTTTATGAAGCACATACTAAATGCATGGTAATCTCACAACATATGCTGGTGCTTCCTTCGGTCTTCATTGTTTAATTTTTCTTAAATACTGAAATTTGAACATCTATTTCCTGTGGATACCGCTTAGAAATTAATCTTTACCACCCAAAGACATGCTAGTTATTATTTTGTGGAAACTATTTACTGACAACCAAAAACAAAGAAATAGACAACAAATTCTTAACTGCTGCACAATGACAATATAAAATGAATTTTTTTCAAGAAAAGACAGTAGAATCAAACTCTAACCCCCTTCTTTTCTTGTTTATATCATAATTATCATTTCCAATCTATTTTAATCACTCATTCTGAAGTAATTCCTGATACAGAAGTCTTTACCTTTGTCAATTCTCACTATCAGGTTCATACTTATGGTTTAAGGTTATAGAAAAAAGGAAGAAAAAATAGTAACAAATACCATATATTAGAACTTTTGAATTTCATGGAAACCGGTGAAAGAAATGGAGACAACTTGCAAAACGATTCAGATGTACTTCCTATAGATAACTGTGAATCTGTTAGTTTAATAGCACGTAACTAGAATGGTATTTATCTGAAAAGTAAAATAAGGTAATATTTTGCAGTTGTCCCATGAATGAACAACCTAGAACATTTTATTTATCAGTCAAAGCAACCACAACTTAACATGAATGTGTTAACAAACGAATACAAGAATTAGCATAAAACACAATACTTTCAGATAAGCAGCTATAACTGAGAGGAGAGGATTATTCCGGTTCAGTTTAATGAGACATCTAGCGATGAAACATTATTCTAGTTATAAGACTAAATGACTCACCTTCCGAATGTCCATTCCTCTTGGACTCACAGCAATGCAAAATGGAGACCCACCAATATTTGTTGATGGAACCTCATGCACCTGTCTTCCAGCCATGCTGCAGGATTCCAAAATTAAAATTTAGATTAAGAGTCCATAAAAATGCCATAGGGACTATCAAATAAAAAGGGAAAACCAGTGAAAATTCAAGAAGATTGAGGCTGCAAAATTCCTATCCTACAGATTAACAACCACCCTGCCAAGTAACAAAGCCAAAGAGACAAGGAAAGCCCCAAACCTCAAGTACCGCTGGTAGTTCTGAGATTTTTCAGATTCCAATACATAAAGATAGAAACCAGATAATACAACAAAACATGGCTGCCATGAAGCAACAGAATTTCCAATACCCTGAACCAACAAAGTTAATAACAGTTAAAATCAGATGCATATGGGAGGCAAGTAGCAACTATAGAACTAGCTTTTACAATGGACTTAATAACCAACCCGCCAAACTAGGATTTTAGCATCAGTAGCAAGATCTGTGGCACTCCAAGGAGCCAGTCCAGCTTGGAAATCAACAACACCAGGCTGAACACAGGACTCCATAGTAACATATAATATATCCAACAGTTCCATAAGTCTGCAGTATCTCGCTGGTGAAAAGTGAATGCTAAGATTCGGCACTTGAACAAACACACGTGTTGCTGGGTAACTAGGGTGAGGAACTTTAATCTGCAGTACAAATGCACAAGTATAACTGATGTGAGTTCTAGAGTTTCGATATGAAACTTGTCTAGCGATACTTAAAGCATAAGAACTAAAACAATTAAATCATACCTGATCAAAAAATACTGCCATTCCACACTTATCGATAAGAGAATAGAAATTGCCAACTTTCTCCAACCCAGGAGACATCACCATTGATTGATTATTAGAATCTGGTTTGACATAAGTACAGTTTTGGCAATCAGATCCACAATCTGTAAAAAAAGCAGCAATATCCCTTCCAGATATGTAGAGACGAGAATAGATATTCCGCCTCTGTTCTTCAGACTGACTCTCCTGCCATGATGATAAATTATTTAAGCAAATAAATTTCAATAATGGCAATTTGAGGTCAATAGTTGACACACATACCATGGTATGCAACGTAAAATGACCAAAATCCAAAAGAAAATGGCTATCACATTTGGAAGAGCCATGTGTCCTTAAAGGAATCCTAACTTTTGGAGCATCAAGATCAACATCCAGAGCAAATCTGAGAAACAAAGCAGAAAAGTAAATAATCATAGAAAAACTACAATGCTTTTCTCTTTGATGAAAACAAGGAAAAAGAAGCAAAAAAAAAAAATTAAAATCCAGCATAGAAATAGCACTCAAAATTATTCCCCAAGGTAAAAATTTTAATTCTACCATATATAATTTTTTATGCTCCATGTAACCTGGCTAAAAATCAAGAAAACACAACCTAACAAACTAATAAAGCATGCATTGGTTTGAAACATAAACTTGATTACTTACCCTTCATGACAATTAATAATGATAAAATTAAGAAAGAATTGTCCTACATACAAGGTTTACAGGAAAAACTATCAAATGTTAATCCAGATTCATCAAGGAAAAATAGTGAAGGTATGCAAAAAAAAAGGATAACAGGGAGATACTTCTTATTCTATGCTTTTTCAATTTTCAAGTTTTGGGGATACTAAAAAATCAACCTGTTTCAGGCTAACAATTATAAGTTTATCACTACACAAAACCTAGTTAACTTCCTTTTCATTGTACGGCTAGTTTTTTCTCTTTAGAACCTGAACTTATATGTCTTTTTTTGTCAAGCTCACTGACGTGGGCTTCATGCCACTTTAAATGCCCAAGAATTTTCAATAGATACTAGATCCATTCACCAATGTTGGTTTTCACTTCAATCATATGAAATTTTGCCAGACTTGTGTCTATAACTCTATATTATATAATGCCATAGCAATCCCTGAACAACATGACCGATACTTATGATTTGCATAAAAAGCCAACCATGTCCATAAGCCAGATAAAATTTAGGTAACTTCATCTCATTCTGTCCCAATTTACGCCAACCAAAAACTGGCTGATGCCAAAATTTATAACATCTTTCTTCAATTACTCATCCACAGCTGTGCATCCTTAATAAACGATCATTTCATAGACATGTTTCTTGACTTGAAGCCCTTTTTACCAGAATCTATCACTTGTCTTATGCCCATTGCACATCTTCCACTTGGCATATCAAATGAGATACAGAGCATAAAACATAATATCATGTGGGTCAAAGTACTTAAGAGGTCCTTATACTATATCACCCAACACAAATTAATCCCTGTACTAAAAAGTTGGGTAATTTGGCCCTCGAACTTTTAAAATTGAAGCAAAAAAGGAAACTTTGGTAACAAGGTTATGGAAACCGTGAAAAATGCTTATGCAGCATTTGACTTCTGCCAAAATGATTGCGTGGAAGGTTGATGCTGAAGTGGTACATATAAAAAATTTGAATTTTTAGGGTGACATGGGAACCAAAAAACCCAAATTATTCAAAATTTGATGCGGCATTAACAACAAATTGGTAATTTAGTTCAACCACGTCATCCAAAAATATTATATTTTATTATTGCTACATCTATTAAACACATCATCATTTAACCAAAGTCAAACTACAAAGTCAGCTTTTTAACCATTTTCCGTTACCCTCATTATCAATTTTACATTTTTGCATCAATTTTAAAAATACACTAAATTACTCAGGATTTTAGTACATGGACTAATTTGCACAGAGTGCCATAGTACAGGGCCTCCCAAATACTTTGAACTATCATGTGACAAAAATGCACTAATATTTAAATGAACAAATGAGATATGAAAAACACAATTGAAAGTAGAAACAAGCATTTAACCTGCTTTGTTCCTCTAACACTGTTTGAAACTGCTCCTGTGCTCGACGAGTCACCTTTTCGATCTTTGTCTACCATGGGTTTCAAATAATGATCAGCACAAAGGATAATAGAGGTTGTTTCTATGCTCATCTATTCTACTAACAAAGTGACTGACCGCGTTTGGTGTCATTGAGTTAAGTGACACCAACACGATGAATAGACACAAAAGCCAAATTATATCTCAGTAAATATCATAGTAAAATATATAATAAAAGATTTAAATGTAACATTACACTTAAATATTTTTTGATTAACTTTGTTTCGAAAAGATTCAAAAATTCCTTTGAAAAAGACCCACTATTTTTATAGTTAATGTAACTTCCTTTTTTTCACATATTTTTCTAGTAACTTTTTAATTTTTTATCTTCTCTTTTAACCCACATAGTGGGTGTCTCAAATTCTGGTTCTATTAATGTCATTACCTGCAATGCAGTAGCAGTTTCCATAGCAACAGTTGGACTAACAGCATTACTCCGTTTCACAAACTCAAAAAAGCGATCACAACTTTCCTTCAAAACCTGCAAGAAGCCATAAGAATTTATCAAGCCTTATCTGCTACGAGATGATAAAACTAACTAAAAGAAAATAGAGAACGTAAATAAAGGACCACTAGCCAAATTCATTCACAGGTATAATGCAAATAATGAATTATCTCAAAAGACAATAAATTGTCTAACCATGAGGATAAGGCAAAATACTACATAAAACATCAGGAGGAGTGAAAAAAAATGACAACTAATTTAGCCACCCCAAGCTCATATCTTAAACTAAAAGGCAACAACATCAATTTTACATCTAGAAACAATGTCTCTCGGTGATATATAAAGAAGTCGGCCAATAAATATTAACCAGATTAACAATCAATCTAATCCAGAAGCACACAACAAATTAGACCAGGTACCTGATGCTTTAACCATGAATTGGAATGTCGTTTATATGCCTTAGGGTACTAAAAGCCTCCAGAGAAGGCCTCAAGATCTAGTGGAGGTTTGCCCCATTACCTCCAATGGGATTTGAATACAAACTATGTCAATCCTCAGGCAGCAGTCAGCTAGACATTTCATAGGTCAGTCAGGCACTACCCTTTTCGTTGCCACATTTTGTCTTTCCTCAAACCAAAATGAGAGATTTTAAGCATCCATAAAGATTATTACTACCTCATATTAATTGTTGCTCTGCTAAATGAAAAGGGTTGGAGCCAATTTTGGACATCATTAAAAAAGCATTATCATAGTTAACAGATCTACAAAGAACTATCTGTTGTAAAAGACACAAAACACAAGCCCGGATGAGTGTCCATTTGCAAATTGATGCAGACCAAGACATCCCCATTTCCTTCTACGATCAAAGAAATTACCGTAACATGGCAGGGGGAAATTGTAGCTGACAACCTCCAATCAACATTCTCTCCTACTGGTGAGCGGACAAAACTAGCAGTTAATGCATTCACCTTTTGCTCACTGCAGACACTCTGCACAAGAAGACCAACATGAGGCAACATATACGCAAGCACATTGCTTCAATGAGGCAACAGCATACAGTTTGAATCTACCAAATACAAATGAGCTAACTTTTTGAGGGGAAAAAACAGATACAAAAAAGTACATTACAATATCAATCCGAAAATAAACTAATTAAAAACTTGCTTGCTATCTTTTAAAAAAAAAAGTAGCACGCTGATATGCTTATAAACTCCTATCTGGTATTCATCTTAACTGGAAATATTTAGTTATCATCAACAAAAGACCTGTCAGAAAAAAAAAAAGGCTCGAAACATAGCACTCGAACAAAACCTGAGCAAGTGAACCTTCAGGGGCTGACACACCATAGAATCTTAACCGTACATCACAATAGGTACTGCGATGCTTAAACTTTCCTGACACATAAAGTTGTTCAAATCTACCACAAACAATCTCTGTCTGGTTTATATTGATGATCCTTGCAGCAGCTTGACTGATAGATACAGTTACCAAAAACCGGGTCATGTTTTGCAAGTCTTTCCCTGAATGTGACATCAAGTCCTCTGCTGGCTGGTAACTGAGTAACTTATTGATTGCCTGCCATTCTTCTTTACTCAGCTTTTCCTCGGTTAACTGCGATCCATCCAAAGCATCCACATCAGATGCATCTTCAGATTGTTTACGCCTGAGATTAAAGGTGAAGAGAATTTGCAAAAGTTACTGTTTGAGAGAAAAACTAAAAACAAAATCATAACAAAACTCAATAACAAAGCCAAGGTAATCTTTTTACATTTCCACATACCATCTCAATGAAAACCAACTTTTCTTCTGAAGCCTCCTCTGTTCAGCTGCTTCCTTTGACTTTACAGATTCAACCTTAGCATGTGCAAGTAACCTAATTGATCCAAGTAGAAATAGAAAATGTTGAACATTATATTGAGGTGAAAAAAAAAATTTATTTAACTACAAATCGTACATTAATATCCGTGATCACTTTTAATAACCGATTTGCACATATATACCTGGAGAAACCTATTCAATATTCGAATAAAATTTCATCATATATATGGAACAAAATATAGTAATCCAACAATTTCTAATCCTGGCAAGTACTTGAACATAAAGAAAAATTATGGCTGAGAGAAAACAATCATAATAGAGTATCTCTCTCTTTGTAAACCATGGCAGATTCCTAGCTTGAGAGGCCATATCTGTCCCTAGTGTAATATCATTTTTTAAAAACATTTTTAACAACTTTCCTGGTGTATCTGGAGGCATCTAACAGGAGTCTAACCATGCCAAATGCATATCCATATTATAATAGGAAATGTTGGTAAATAATGGTGAAGCTGTGTCCAAGCTTCATGGCAGAAAACATGACTGCTGGTTTCACTATCATCTAATTTTCCAAAATTATTCAGACAAAAAACTTTCCACTTTCAAAGTGATACAGATGCATAAATACAGCTAACAGCAAGAATATTCATGTGGCAAGCATAAAAGCAGTCAGAGCTTAAGGATGGCCTCCCATTAGTAGCGGTGATTTCTACTTACATCATATGTCGAAGAGCAAGTTGCAAGACTGATGCCTTTGTGCGATAATTACTTAAGTAATCCATGATCACGATTGCTCACAAGAGGCTACCCTATTTTATTGCCACTTTAGCATAAATAAATCAGAGCACTAATTGCTTAAACAATAATTCAACTCAACTAAGCTATGTTTTACCAGAACTAGTAAAAGGGTGGGATGTCCAGAACGCATATCTAGTCCCAGAAATCACTAAGTTTTACTTCATTTCAAAGAGGGTGAATGGAGAGTTAGCACAAAGCTAATCTTCTTACCTCCATAGAAGAATCACTTTTGAGTCGAGATCTCTCTCAATGTCTCTGACTTCTGACTTGTCAACACACGATGACTGTTGTAGCAAACTGGCATATAAGTGAATGTAACGCCGACGAAGCTTGCACATACGCCAAATTTGATCCCAAGAGAATCGATAGCTGAAATAATGATACATTTTAAGGTTTAAAAACATTTACTCACACAGAAGATGGCCAAAAGACACAACCGATCTCGAAAAAAAGGTATGATTTCAAGTGTAATTCTTCAGAGTATCAAACAAGAGGTACTCCTATGAGTATTATCAAATGAAAATATTTATAAGAAATTCTGTCTGTACCACATTTTCCTCTGTTGCAGTACAGCCTGCGCTGCGTAACGCCACCACAAGAAATAAGACTCCTTCGAAACTGGCACCACAGGTCTTAAATGGGAAATTTCAACATATGTCCTATATCTTGAAATAACTTCTAAAAGTTTAATCCAATCATGATATTGTGCCTGTAAAAGGGGAAAAACAGGTCAATTTCAAGACTCGAAAAGAAGAAGCATTTCCCTTTCTCATTGTTTCTTGGTTGGCAATGCGAAGAAGACTGAACTCTAAATCTATCTTATTCTCTAGGGAAAAAAAAAAAGAAATGGAGAAATTAAAAGTACAAATGGAAAAAAAATTAAGTATAGGAACCTCAGTAATAGTTAAGGAGACATCACTTAAGACAAGAGAAGCTTTCTCAAAAGGAATATCTGGATCATTTCTTTCTTGATTTCCAAGCCGGTGATACTTAAGAACTCCATTGATTGGTGACACCAAGTAATTGCGATTCATAGCCCACTTAGACACCACTTCACAGTCAGCAACAGGTTCATTTATACCATCTTCAAACACCTGGATAAACAACAATTTAGAACAAAGATGAGACACTTAAATTTTATTGTAATGTTTCAGTTAACCTTCATCATGCTACCAAAATGAAAATTACGGAACTATGAAGTAAATGAGATTATGATTCCACATAGGAGCCAAACCTCAATCCATTCTTTGGGACTAAGATCTTCCCATTTCTTATCCATCTTCCAAGGCAGGTTATCCGAATCATGATACAGAGCCAGCCTCTCCAGTTGCAAAGACTGAACATAAACTTCAGAAGCATTAGCACAACATTTTGCTTGTCATTCAAAAGCAAAAAGCAGCAATAGCAATTATGACAAACCATTCACAAAGGATAAACCTAAAAGGGAAAGCAGCCAAAACATAGAAGTTCGAAAGGTGTATGGGCCCAACATCTTCTCTCACTCAGTTAAATGTCAAACATAAATCTTCAGTTTTGGCATGCATGTGGAATTGTTTAAACTATACCAGCGGTTAGCATTTCCGCATCCTAGTTTGACAATTCATCCTCTTCAAATATGGTATGATATCCAAATTACATATCATGTTTTTAAATTGAGTTGCTAGAATTCAAATAAAAGAAAAGAAACATCTCATCATTTCATGTTTGTCTAACCCCGTAATATTTACTGGTGGAATTCAGTTGCAATGATGGATAATTAGAGTCTACATTCAAGAAGAGTCGTTCCATCCTTATGGAAACTATATTCTCTGATATTGAATAATCATAAAAAAATGCATTTAACCTCACAACTTCAAGAAGCCCATATCATAAATTAATTGATTAATATATTTGTTGCAACCCCTTTCAATTCAAGATAAAATCCAAAGCAAACATACAACACAAAAGTTGAAACATCAGAAAGGGAATTTTTTGCCATCATGACTTGAAAAGCGGATTCTCATTTATCAAACTAGAATTTTGTTTATTCAAACACAAATGTCATCTCTTCTTGAGCACTTCGAAGAGTAAAATTATTAGCTTTAAGACAAGTAGAAACAATGCCACCCAACAGAATAATCACCATTCTGAAAGATTGAGATGCATATTCATGCTACAATCTGTTTGGATGCAATACCTTCTATCTCAAGAAACAAACATAGTGTTGAACCGTTAACGTGTTTTAGGAAATTACTAACACTCTTCTCAACTGTTTCTAAAGGACAGTAGCATAAGTTAATATGGCAGAAAAAAAAAAAAAAAAAAAAAAAAGAGCTGACCTTACGCAACCTATCCAGAGCACCACTGGTATCAAAGGTCTCATTTCCTTGCTCATCCATGGTAACAGCTGCAAGCTTAGCCAGGGTAACACCAGAAGCAAAAGGATGGCCTGGATTACTACAAGATTACAGTCCATTAATAAAAAAAAAAGAAGCAAACTGGTCAGTAAAGGAAGACAAAGACAAAGATGCAACTGAGAAATTAGAAGTTAAAAGTATCTTAGTTTACAAAGCTTAAGAAAATTACAAAACCAAAAACACACAGTGAAGTGAAAAAAAAAAAAAAAAAAAAAAAAAGCACATGACCACCACCTGATGCAATCCTCATATCTGATATGTACATTGGTTATAGATATCTTCAGATTTCCGATAATTGTAGCAATCAGAGAACCAAGCCACGAATTTCCAGGAGGAGGCTGCATGCACAACTCAAACAGGAGGGGTAAAGAAAAGAGCTACCAGTGAGTCACTATAATTTGCAAAATGCAACGTATTTTATCCAAGATACAGAAGCTGAGATGCACAGACCAAAAAGCATTATCAGATTAATCAAACTAACATAAACTACATAAAGGAAATATATACATGTAAAACAGTTAACATATGAAGAGCCATCCATCAAGATTTTACCATGAAGAATATAAAAGTATATTAGCGAGAAGTGAAGTAGGCAATGGCCTGATAAAAATATGTATTTCAGAGTACCTTATTTAATAATAAAAACAAAACAAAACAGGATTCAGAGAAAGTTAAATGTATCAAGCATCCATAGACATACACTTCCCGGCTTTGACCCAGATATCGCTTCAAGAGTTGCAGATTCTGCCTCCTGCAGGCAATAGAATAAAAATAAAATAATTATGTCTGCAAGCATGCATGCATGACTAGAAATCAAAAATTCTAAATTGCAACACTCTCATACAGCATGCCAACAAATTTACAAAATGCTTGTACGTTTAAACATTTTGAGTTCATTCATTCATTCTACATGACCGCACAACCATGCAAGCTTAGGTCAACTCCCTTTGGCTTATGAAAATGTTGTATTGGGCATCTCTACTTACCCTTCCATATAAAATCAAAAGAAAAGAAAGAGAAATGAGAATAAAGTAATAATAATTTGCCGATACCATTATTAATCTTTCAAACAAAAGGATAAACAAAATAAGAGAAATAAGAATAAAGTAATAACAATCTATCAGTATAATGATTAATGTTTAAAAGAAAAGGAAACAGAAATGTTCATCTCAATAACACAGCAAAAGTTTATAATGAAACATACAATATTCTCAAAACATTTTTCTAGAAAGTTGATGTTAATAAATATCTAATCCGCTATAAATAATAGCTTCCGTAGCATAGCTCTATACAGCAACATAGTTATTGAAAAAGGTAAATAAAAAAGGATTGGCATAAGAACGGAAAAAGTAGCTCCTAGTCTTCTCCAAAAGAGCAAGCACCATTAATATAAGTATGAGAAAATCCAGAATAGATTTGGCGAGGGTCAGAGACAAGTAAGAAGAAGCAGCCTCTGGTATTGAAGTGTCAACAAAATCTTGAATGATTTAGGCATTAGATATGAAAAACATCAGTACATTAAGGACTCCTGTTGATGACAAATTTATAGAATAATGAACTTGACATTGGAAGAATGTTATTGCCTTATTTGTGAATTTTTCAATGAGACTATACATGGAGGAAGCACAATGATATTAGGCATGCGATGCTATATGCAGCATGAGTGTATTTTTATTATATATGAACACAAATGATTTACCTCAATTTGTTGAATTTTAGCTTCAACAAGTTTTTCCCTATCGTCCTCCTATATAACATTGAAATAAGATCTCAAACAAAATAGAAGAAACTTAAAAAGAAATCCCCTCCATCAAATAAAATATCATCCTACCTTACGGCCATCGGGAGCTGGGTGAGCAAGAACAAATACACGATCAATAAGAACAATTACAGGTTCTTTACCTAAACTTTTCCAAGGAACCTACAATACAAAATTTCAAAAATGAATAAGAACATAAATTATTAGAACATAAACCTTATATGTCAAAGTATATTTAAGAAACTACTATTTAAAAAAAAAGGATTTATTTTTCCAAGACATTCCATTGGCAAAAGTACCATAAGATAAACCTAACAGAAAATGTAACAAACACCTATGACAAACATAGCTACCTTCAAAGTTATGGTGCCCACAAAACCAGCTTTTACAGTAACTGGAAGATTTAAAGAGTTTAGTGCCTCTGCCTTCAATTTTAAATCTTTGAGGACAACATCACCTGTAGGAAGAGGAAAATTTGTAAAAAAGATGCCATCATGTTTAACTTCCCAAAAGGCTGTCATAAGAAACCATCATTTTAACAAGTTTAGCTCAAGCAGATGGGTAAGAAAAGCACACAAGACCATAGAGTGTTTCTGAAGAGACCTTTCCAAACGCTGATCTTTAAAGTCTCTAATGAGAGATCATGAACATACTCCCCCAAGTATCTTCGAAGCAAATGCAGAACCTATAAACATAGAACAATATTCATAAATTCAGAAGCATTGAAAGATAGGTGCAAATACGTGATATTTGCACTAAAGAATAATTGTCTAAAAGCACAACTACAAGTACTAAAAATTAAAAAAAAAAAAAAAAAAAGAAAAGCACGAAGGTGCAAGGGTTACAACAAAACAAACAAACTCAGGCAAATATGATGATTGAATGAATGAATGCAGACAATAAATTGAAATCAATCATCCACATATCACTAACCATGTTAATTGGCTCACATACATTGATATCATTTAGAAACAAACATTCCTACACTGCTACTAGGCCCTATGTGATGATAACCTCGCAACTCATTTTGTATTCTAAATTACAACAGAGACAACTTTTTTAAAAAGAAAAAAAAAAAAAAACCTTAAATTAGGTTCCTCCAATCTAAATTGTTAACATATACTCATCAAACTATAACAATTTAATTGACAAAATTTAAAAGCTTCAAAAAAAATCTAAAGCTATATAAACTCAGTAAACGAAATGCTAATCCTCTGACGTAAGACAGAAAATAAAAGGAAAAAGGAAATGAAGCTTACGTGAGCTTCGAACATGGCAATGATCGGAGCGGCCCCTCTCCAGCAAGATTATTGGTTTGAGTAATTCAAATCGAGAACGATGGAGGTATTCCAATAACAGTCATATTTTTCAGGGTATTAATTTTGGGAGTATTGGATGGAATTAGGGTTTTCGGGGAGAGGCGAAACCTTTGACCGATTGCACTATACAGCAAGAGAAGCGGACGGTTTTTTCCAAGAGGATTGGGGAAATGTAAACTAAAACTGTTTTGTCAATATAAATATATACATACATATATATATATATATATATATATATATAGCGCAAATGCAATGTTTTTTTTTTTTTTTCCAAAAGGAAAAGCAAAGAATTTGTGTTAGAGACACTTGTGACCTGATTTTTTATTTAAAAAAATAGATTAAAAATTATTACATATTTTATAATTTTAAATATATAATTTTAAAATTTAAAATTTTTAATAATAAATGAGATAATTTCTTTTCATGTTAGAGAAGATCGGCAGAGGTAGAATTGCATTCATTTATTATTATTATTATCGGAATAGAAAAGAATTATTGACATTTATTTCATGATATAATTATAGTGATATTGGTTGATGTACCAATTTGACCTTTCAAGTGTGAGATATAAATAACCATAAAATAAAACAAATTTAAAAAGAAAAACGACAACGTCTTGGAAAATATGATTCCATAGATGTAGTTGTAGTAGTAAGGGCCAATGGGGGCTCCGTCCTCGGCTTCAACCAAGGCGGAATAGATGGGCATGGGCTCGTTTTGTGTGTGTGAAAGGTGCTTGGGCTAGATCAGATGTGTTTCTCGTCGGCCTGATGGAAACAACGGGATCACATAAACATAAAACTCTTCTAACCAAATGCTTCATATGGTCTGATGAAAATAACCATCAATATCTTCGCACATGGAATGGAGTGGAATGGAATTATCAAAATTCATGTAGGGTTTTTCTACATGAATGAGAATCTCTCTGACGCACCAAAATGTATTAATATTTCATGTTGGAGTTTGTGGAGTTTCGATATCTATGGGATAAACTTGAAAATGACAGTTAAATAAAAAAAAACAAATGTTAAGAGAAAATGACTTCAAGGCATATTGCAAATGTCACTTTCTTTTAGGCTTATTTCGTCTCCACTAGTAACAATATGCAAAAGGGCTTATTGAAAAGCCTTAGGATATAATGAAGCCTATGTTTGAAATAGCTTTACACTAGTGAAGTCAAACTCCTAAATGCTTTGTCTATGCAGGATAAAAGTATCTTTCTTTTACTTAGTTTTCTATAGCAAACAAATTAAAAGATATTTACTTTAATTGAGAATGATAGGGAAAGAGAACAAATCAAAATTCTGATTGGGTTAGATTTCATATGTATATTTGTTGGATATTCTTATCTCTATTTATAGAGAAATAATAAAAAATTGTATTGTTAATTCAACCTACTTGTTTTTCCATTGAGTTTCCAACCTTTAGTACTGAACAAATGCTATTGGCAACCTTTACCAATGAAAAGACGTCTCTTAAAAAGGTATGATTAAAGTTGAAACAAAACTAGTTTTTACAGACAAACCTGTCAAAATTTGAATTAATTCAACCTATTTATTTTTCCATTGAGTTTCCACCCTTTAGTACTCAACAAATGCTATTGACAACCTTTACCAATGAAAAGATGTCTCTTAAAAAGGTATGGTTAAAGTTGAAACAAAACTAGTTGTTATAGACAAACCTGTCAAAATTTGAATTAAGGGATTTGAATCCTCGACTAAGGGATTTTGATCCCTCTTTGTGAATTCTAACAAAATACATTCCAAAATCTGGTATTCGAATCACTTTACATGGGTGTACGAATCCATCTTTGTAATTTATAATAAAAGCTTATTTTTCATTTCAAACTTATGAGATGTGAATCCCATAAGCTTCAAAGCTTCTCCAATTGATCTTTAAATCATTTTCCTTGGTTTGAAACTTAACTAAAAGTATCATATAGCTTGTTACTTTACCATTAATTGATTATGCAATCAATTAATTTCTTATTCCTTTCGCTTATTTTGAAAATATTTCCAACAATCCTCCATTATTTTCAAAACAAGTAAGTTTGATACTTTCAAAAACCTTATGCATAAGTAAAGGTATCTTTTAATTTAAAATCTCCACTTCAATGAAAAAGTGTTATTGATCTAATCAGAATTGTATGATATATCTCTGATCTTTGAACCAACAATTATATGATTAGTCAAACCTCATAAAAAGTCATTTAGCAATGGTCAACACCATAACTAGCCATATGCCTTGTATCCTTTTATGAGTGCTTAAGAGCCAAGCCTTTTGCTGTTAGAAGCGACACCACTTCCACTCATATAGGTGAACTCCTTCAAAAATGAGACCATATAAAGCATTCCAACACTTTAATTTGCATATTATAGGTTCATTAAGAGAATTAACTTAACCTGCACCTTTAACATACGGTTCGAAGCACTTAAATAACCTTGGGATGAATAAATATGTATCAGCACTTGCAGCCACATTCATATAATGTAATTAGATTCATTAAGACCCAAGACTTAATATCCAATTAAGCATTGAATTGAGGTTCCATCATGTGTCACTTAAATTTATGTGCTTGAGTCCCATCTCCTTGGAATACCAATTCTCTGGTAAGACTTTTTGTCAACGGATCTACCAAGTTCTCTCTTAACTTGACAATATCTATGGTGATCACAATATCTATTATTAGTTGTTTGACATGGCTATATCTTAAACCAATATGTCTTGACTTCTTATTGTATACTTGATAATAAGCCCTTCATAGTGTAGCTTCACTATCACAATATATTGAAATAGGTGACATTGGCTTTGGCCATAAAGGAATTTCATATAACAAGTTTCTTAACCATTCTATTTCCTTACTTGCTGATGTCAATGCAACAAATTCTAAAGCCATTGTAGATTCTGTTGTACATGTTTACTTCTTAGATCCCTAAGATACTGTAACCCTATCAGTCATGAATATCTATTCACTTGTAGATGATTAATCCTCCATGTTGGTTATCCAATTTGCATCAGTGTAACCTTCTAATACTAAAGATTCATTGCAATATGTAATGTCATAATCAATTGTCTTCTTTAACTACTTGAGTGCTCTAATATGGCTTTCCAATGCAAATTATTTGGGTTGCTTATATACGTACTAAGCTTTCCAACCGTAAAGGCTATATTTGGTCTTATGCATATCACTATATACATTAAATTATTAATCACTTCTACATATTCCAATTGTGCAACTGGCAGTCCTTTATTAGATTCAAGTTTTATATTAAGATCATATGGTGTTACAATCGTTGCACAATCATTGTGATTGAATCATTCGAAAATTTTCTCAATATAGTGAGATTGGGATAAAATCAATTTATCATTGTGCCTATTGTATCCTTATTCCCAAAATCATATTAGCAATACCCATATCTTTCATAGTAAAGGTGTTGGACAAAACCTTTTGGTACTTTTAATTTGTTATGAGTCCGTACCAAAAATTAACATGTTATCTACATATAAACAAATGATGACACATTTACCATTGGTAAATTTACTATAGACACATTTATCATATTTAGTAATAATGTATCCATTAGCTAGAATTACATCAAACTTTTGATGCCATTGCTTGGAAGCCTGTTTAAGTCCATATAAAGACTTAATTAGTTTACACACTTTCTTTTCTTATCTTAGAATCATAAACCTTCAAGTTGTTCCATATACACCTCTTCATCTAATTCACCATTTAAGAATGTAGTTTTCATATCCATTTGGTGAATTTTCAATTTATAAATTAAGGCCAATGCTACAAGCATTCTTATTGTAGCAATTTTTGTTACCGGTGTATACGTATCAAAATAATTAATTCTGAGTTTTTATGTAAATCTTTTAGCGACAAGTCTAGCTCTAAACTTGCTTATAATTCCATCTACTTTCGTTTTCTTTTTTGAAAATCCATTTGTAACAAATTGGTTTGCAACCTGGAGGTAAGTGCACTAAAATCCAAATATTGGTTCTCATAATTAAGTTCATTTCATCATTTATAGCATTTTTCCAAAAAACTACATCTTAAGACTTCATTGCTTCATCAATAGTCCTAGGATCTGATTTTATATTGAAGCAATATTCAATATAATTACTTGTGTTTTTCGTTGTTCCTTTAACTAGAAACATATAAAATTTCAAGCCAAAGTCTTTCACTTTCCTAACTCTTTTAAAAAAAAAAGGTTTTCTTCATTAATTATGGAAAAATCGCTTTTTTGTTCATTTGAATCAACTTGAGCAATATCATAAGGATAAAGAGTTAAATTGAACCATTGTTCATTAAATATGGCATTTCTTGATTCAATTATCATCTTAATGGAGACTAAATCATTTGGTTCAATAACCATGAATCTATATGCCTTGCTATTTTATGTATAACCTATAAATATGAACTTAATTCCTCTTTCTCCTAATTTCTTTCTTTTAGGTTCAAGAACCTTTACAATTGCTTTACAACCTCAAACCCTAATGTAACTTAGGTTTGGTTTTCTTTTCTTCTATAACTCATATAGGGTAACTTTATTCATTTTATTTGAAACTTTGTTTTATATATGACAGGTTGACAATATTGTCTTACCCAAAAAACCTTATTTTAAACCGAAGTAGGACAGCATGGCATTAACCTTTTTTAGTTAATACTCTATTTTTATGTTTAACCACACCATTTACTTGTGGACTATATGGTGTTCTAACTTTATGAACAATACCAATGGACTCAAAATAATTTGGATCATAATATTCTCCATCTCTATCTGTTCTTAAAGATTTTATCTTTAAGAACCAAGTAATTATATTTTATTCTTATAAACTTTAAATTTACCTAATGCTTCATCTTTGGAATGCATTAAAATAACATAATAAAATCTTGAAAAATCATCAACGAAAGTGTGGAGACCTACACTCAACCTATGAAGTATTGTCCACTTTGGCCCATTGGACCCACGGTTTTGTCCCCAAAAGGCGCCTCGTAAGTGTAGGCATAATCTCAACATATATCTCATGGCAGATACTTAGAGATTCTCGATATGGGATTGGGGAGTTACAAACTCCCCTCGTTTTAAAGCTTGACGTCCTCATTAAGCCTAGTATGGAACAGACAGAACCAGGATCACACCAGGCATTCGGATTCTAGAGGTAGCTCTCCCCATATAACACTTAGCTCTCATCTTATGAACAATACCAATGGACTCAAAATAATTTGGATCATAATATTCTCCATCTCTATCTGTTCTTAAAGATTTTATCTTTAAGAACCAAGTAATTATATTTTATTCTTATAAACTTTAAATTTACCTAATGCTTCATCTTTGGAATGCATTAAAATAACATAATAAAATCTTGAAAAATCATCAACGAAAGTGTGGAGACCTACACTCAACCTATGAAGTATTGTCCACTTTGGCCCATTGGACCCACGGTTTTGTCCCCAAAAGGCGCCTCGTAAGTGTAGGCATAATCTCAACATATATCTCATGGCAGATACTTAGAGATTCTCGATATGGGATTGGGGAGTTACAAACTCCCCTCGTTTTAAAGCTTGACGTCCTCATTAAGCCTAGTATGGAACAGACAGAACCAGGATCACACCAGGCATTCGGATTCTAGAGGTAGCTCTCCCCATATAACACTTAGCTCTCGTAGGATTCTAGAGTCGGCTCTCACGGTATAGCACTAAGTTCTTGCTGGCTGGTGATTACGTTCTAATACCATTTGTGGAGACCCGCACCCAACCTGCGAGGTATTTGTCCACTTTGGCCTATTAGACCTCACGATTTTATCCCTAAAAGGCGCCTTGCAAATATAGGCTTAAGTCTCAATATATATATCATGGTAGATCCTCAGAGATTCCCGATATGGGATTGAGGAGTTACAAATTCCCCTTATTTTAAAGCTTGATGGCTTTCAAGCCTAGTACAGAACAGACAAAACTAAGATCACATCAGGCGTTGGGATTCTAGAGATGGCTTCCACCGTGTAGCACTTAGTTCCTGCAAAATTCTAGAGGTGGCTCCCACGGTGTAGCACTTAGCTTCCGTCGACTGGTGATTACGTTCTAATACTATTCATGGAAACCCACACCCAACCTGTGAGCTATTGTCCGCTGTGGCCCATTGGTCCTCACGGTTTTGTCCCAAAAAGGCGTCTCGCAAATATAGGCTTAAGTCTTAATATATATCATGGCATATCCTCAAAGATTTCTGATGATATCAATTTTATTAATAAAAGGAATTAATTTAGCCTATCCCCTTAAAATACTAACTTGAAACCAAACTTATTAAGCAAACTAGATGACAAAAATTTTTTTCTTACTTCCAAAATGTAATAAACGTTTGTTAAAGTAAGAACTTTCCAAGATGCAAATTCCAAATCTATAGTTGTTTTGCCTTTGATTTTAGTTATAGATAAATTTCTCATATAAAACACATTGCCTTCCTCTTCTATGTGAAAAGACTTGAACAAAGCCTTATTTGTGCACACATGCACTTTAGCACCATAATCAATCCACTATGCTTGGTTATCTTCAAGGACATTGACTTCAGGAATTACTGCAGCAAAATTATCTTTTGTTGCTTGAGATACATATTTTTCATTTTTAAAGAGAAAGTAATCTTTCTTAAAGTAGCCTTGCTTTCCACAATGGAAGCTTGTACTTTTCTTCTTTTTGAATTTTCAACCATTGGAGGAAATTTCCCTCTTCGTTGTGGATTTGTTGGGCTTTGCTTTCTTCATCACGTGGACTTTGGAGACATTAGTTTATTTTTTTTCTTTTTCATTTTCCTTATGATATTGATCTTTTATTCGAAGATGAGTTGCAAGCCCTTCAAGAGATATATCTTCTTTTTTATTTTTCAAGGTTCTCTTGAAGTCTTTCCATGTAGATAGGAGTTTATCAATAATAGATGAACCATGATTGCCTCATCTATTTCCATCTTGTATTTATTGAGGATAATTTCAATTTCAAAAAATTGTTCCATTTTGGGTTTAGGATCATTCATTTTATATAAATTCCACTTTGTCACCAAGAACTTTTTGCTAGTCGCATCCTTTTTCATATATCTTGCATCTAATTTATCCCATAACTCCTTTGCAGAGGTGATAGAAATATAAGTATCAAAAAGTGAATCAAATTTACCATTTAATATGCATCCTCTACAAGTGTAATCATTATTCTCCCACTTTTGCCTTCCAGGAATATCATTTTTTGCTTCATTCACCTTTGTTTTTGGTTTAGGAATGGTGAGAACGTATGCAATATTCAAAGTATTGAAGAGTATCTGCATCTTTTGTTGCCAACAAAGATAGTTAACAAAGCGCTCTTGCTTTTGGAAATTAACAGCCATTTCCCTTAAGGAATTAAAACTCTCTATTTTCAAGAAATCTAAAATAAGCCTAAAGATTATTGGATTTTATGGAGCTTCAATGTTTGTGAATTGAACCTGAAAATGGGAGTTCAATAAAAAGAAACAGATGTTAAGAGAAAATGGCTTCAAGGCATGCTACAAATGCCATTTTCTTTTAGACTTATTTCGCCTTTACCAGTTATAATATGCAATAGGGCATGTTGAACAACCTCAAGACACAACAAAGCTTATGTATGAAATTGCTTTGCACTAATGAAATCAAACCACTAAATACCTTGTATATGAGGGACAAAAGTTATCTCTCTTTTCCTTAGTTTTCTACAGCAAAGAAAGTACAAGAGACTTGCTTTGATTGACAGTGAAAGGGAAGGAAGAACAAATTAGAATTCTAATTGGGTTAGATTTAATATGTATAATTGTTTCTGATCTCTATCTATAAAGATTGAATGAAAAGTTGTGCTGTTAATTTAACCAACTTGTCTTTCCATTTTCGCTCTTTAGCACTCACTTGGTGATTTTGGCAACCTTTACCAGTGAAAGAACATCCCTTTAGAAAGTATAATTGAAGTTATAATGAAACTAGCCGTTATAGACAATCCTGTCAAAATTTTAATTAGAGGATTCGAATCCTCGACTAATCCCTCTTTGTAAATTATAACTATATATATTCCAAAATTTAGTATTCAAATCCCTTTACATAGGTATATGAATCCTTCTTTGTAATTTATAATAAAAGCTTATTTTTCATTCCAAACTTATGAGATGTGAATCCTATAAGCTTTAAAACTTCTCTAGTTAATCTTTAAATCAATTTCGTTGGTTTGAAATTTAACCATAACTATCATATAGCTTACTAATTTCCCATTAATTGTTGATTCAATCAATTAATTCTTTATTCCTCTCACTTATTTTAAAAATATTTCGAACATTTCATTTCATGATGCATGCGTTAGTATGCCAATGCTGTGAGTGCTGGGTCATACACATCTCATATGTTACGCCACAATCATCCACTACATGCGTGCATGGACCATGCAGCACAACAAAAATGAACCATCTTAACTCTCATCAAAACCCCCATCATTAGTTTGCGCCCATGGCTCTGCACATTAATTCATTCATTATGGCAAAAATAAAGGGTAATAAAGGGTGAGTGTATTATTGCTACTTCAAACAATGGGTGCAAAGCAATGGATGAAATCTTTGCTTCCTTTGCTTGGAAAAGC
This sequence comes from Adansonia rubrostipa, assembly GCA_038381775.1. Lineage (NCBI taxonomy): Eukaryota > Viridiplantae > Streptophyta > Magnoliopsida > Malvales > Malvaceae > Adansonia > Adansonia rubrostipa. The sequence continues at coordinate 4,894,462 of JBBYHM010000003.1, read as the reverse complement.
TTGATACATGACTAATAAATATACATTAAAAGAGTCACGCTGTAGTTTTGGCACTTCGTTCTAGAAAAATATTGGCTGTAAGGTCGTTCACAAGCTTAATTTGGAGATGATTTTTGCGCCAATTGATCCAATATGATATATTATTATATTAATGAAAATTATTTTTTTAATTTTAAAATAAATAGTTTTTGATATTTTAATTTTAAATATTTCTTCAATATTACTAGACATAAATATTTTTATATTTTAATAATAAAGTATTAGTATAAACAAAAATAATATCTTTTATTATTTTAAATAATAAATATTTATAACAATATTATTATTTTAATAATTTGAATAATTTTTAATATTAGATCAAAATTTGAAACTTTGAAAAAAAATATATGTACAAAAAAATTTTAAAATCATTATGGAGGAGCTAAATTCGCTTTTTAACATAAATATAAAAACTAGTAGCATCATTTAACCTTCCAAATTAGTAAACTACGTCATCAAAGTTAATTTTGACGTCAACATATTTAATGGAAGAAAATTGATAATTGGACAAAAATGTTTCAATCAACAGAGTAAAAGAGTTCAGTTTACATAAAACTATAATATATGGATTAAATTCCAAATTTTGAACTAGTACAGGGCCCTAGTTCCAATAATGCTACAAATGATTTTCTTCCAACGTGCTTTCTTTTTCTTTGAACATCAAATAATCAAATTGTTGTCTACAAATTTAAGTTTGTGACACTAGGTGAATAAATCCTTTTAATATGATATATAGAATTATGTAAATTCATGTTATATGTGAAAAAATAAATTGAAAAACGCAGTTCATATTTTTGATTGAAAGATGGATGTTAAAAGAAAAAGTAATCTACTTAGTTAAAGGCTGGGTCGTAGGTTTATACAATACAATCAGCCCAATCCCACAGTTACCCATCAGCAAACTTCATTTCGTAACACCCAAAAAAAGGATAAACAAAAAATGGGCATAGGAGTATCATAAAATACCAATATAAATTATCAACAATTCTACATGGACATTTGTAATTGTATGATTATATTATTACAATAGATTTATAAGAATATATTTCTATAACATTTTTAATATATTTTAATATAAGAATAAGTATGAATTAAAAATTAAAAATTTAATAAAACATTTGTGCATGAGTTAAAAAGTTTATATATATATAGTAAAAAATTAACTCCTTTAGCGTTGTAATAATTTTTAGAGTTTAAACATAAGATTCTCATCTCAGATGAAATCTTGTGAAATTAAGAAAAATGGACGCTTAATAGGAATAGAGCCAGAAAAACCGAAAAAGCACACGTGGAAGAAGATTAGTGATATCAAATTCAATACCCTGGCTAAACTCACGCCACGTTGTCTTCATGCACCAGCCTTGACCGTCTATAAACACTCCCCTCTCCTTCCACTTTCCGCACCTAGAAAAGAAACTGAAACAAATGCAAGAGTTGCAGTGTTCCTTTTTACGATTAATCTGACATAAAAAGGAAAAAAAAAATGCCTGGCATCACCATTGGAGACACTGTGCCCAACCTTGAAGTTGAAACCACCCACGGAAAATTCAGGCTTCATGACTACTTTAACAATGGCTGGACCCTCATTTTCTCCCATCCTGGTATCTACGCTTTTTAATTTGTTCTTTAACTCTCTTCTCTTTGTATTTTTCTTGAAATATAATTACATGATATGTTAGTAGTTAAATACATTGGGTTATGTTTCTGCATGCAGCTGATTTCACACCAGTATGCACTACGGAACTTGGCAAGATGGCGGCTTACCTGCCGGAGTTTGAAAAACGAGGGGTAAAGCTTCTGGGTTTCTCTTGCGACGATGTGCAGTCGCATAAGGAGTGGATCAAAGACGTTGAAGCCTACACTGTAACCTTTTTTATTGCAAATTTGCAATAGCTTTGTTTATTTATTTATTTTGAGGAAGAAGAATTTCCTTTAATTTAACTCAAAAGTGAGAAGGATTGGCTTTTTTATCCAGTTTGAACTGTTTCTTTGTTACTCAGTATATATGTTAATTGGTTGCATGGCAGCCTGGGTGCAAGGTGACATACCCAATCGTCGCAGATCCCAACAGAGAGATCATCAAGCAACTTAACATGGTGGACCCAGATGCCAAGGACTCTTCGGGGAACCAGCTCCCATCTCGAGCTCTGCATATCGTAGATTCTGATAACAAGGTCAATTGTTGTTTGGCTTATACGTAGCTTTAATTATAGCTTAAATAATTAATAATTAATGCAAATCAACATGAAGCCATCGAGGGGAAGGAACCCATAAAATTATAAAAACCATTGATTTGATTTGTGCTGGCCTGGATGTTTATGTAGATCAAGCTGAGCTTTCTTTATCCATCAACCACTGGCCGCAACATGGATGAAGTGTTGAGGGCGCTAGACTCCCTCCAGAAGGTATCAAAGTACAAGGTATCGACACCAGCGAACTGGAAACCAGGCGATCCTGTGGTGATTTCTCCTTCTGTGACCAGCGAGGAAGCCAAAGAAATGTTCCCTCAAGGTATTGACACTATAAAACTTCCATCCGGGAAGGAATACCTGCGCTTCACTCGTGTCTGACTCTGATGGTCGGAAGACTTATATTTCCAATCCAAGTATCCAATATGAAGGCGGCAAATATATATATATATATATATATATATAAATATATAAATATAAATATATAATATAGTACATATCCAGGGCTATGATATTAACTTACGGCCTTGTGCTCGTAGCTATAAAATATGTGTACTAGCAGAGTATCTTTTATCGTTGTCTTGCAAGTTTTACTGTGTAAGCACCCCTTTCGGTTAAATAAAGTTGTCCTTTGATTAATTTTGGATCGTATTCCGTAAAAGGAAAATGTAAAATAAAAAAAAAAAATTGTTTTGCATTTGCCGGGAGTCGAATTGCTTGGAAGGCAATTATCCTAATCGTTGGACTGCAAACGGAACGTGACTTCTAAGCAGCTAATAGCTAATTGATTTTTATTGAAAAATTAACACACTCAGATGCAGGTCAACCACTGTTATTAACAGGCAGGCTGGCAGGCAGTAATACTTTGTCTTTATTTCCGTCACTTAATTTTTGGTTAAAACTTGAAAGGGATAACAAAAGAAAATGAAATAAAGCACGATATACCGGAGTCAGACTTTCATTTAAATTGAAACTACGTAAGGTCCCCATTTACTGGCCTCTGGATAGGCATGGTTCGGCTATAGGTTTCTCGTTTAGCGGTTTTTTTTTTTGGGGGGGGGGGAGGGGGTGTGGTGTTGTTAGAATGAAATCAGAATTGGTTTTCAATGTTAAACGCATTGGATGAGTTTGAAAATACAAACTGCTTGGGGCTGTACGCTCAGTGCATAATATAACAATGCATAGTATGGTATAGAACTGACTTGTCCAGGTCCAGGTCCAGGATACGCAGACTGGCTGGGCTTGTCAGTGTGGCCCATGCTCAGCGGCGGGTCTTTTGCTTTTTCCTTCCCGAGAATAGCCTCAATTCAATTGGATACCAGCCAGATCCTTCACTGATCACTCCGCAGACCCAGTCATAAAAACTGTGAAGTAATAATCAATAATTAGCTAACAGCCGAATTGATAAGCAAAAATAGCCAGCAGCCGATACATTAAAATTATCATGCAAGCTTTGAATTTGATTTTAAAAATTTCCTTGTAAGAAAAGACAATGTTGTTCAAGAAAACAATTAGTAATTAATATTTGAAAATGCAAGAAGCACTACAAATTTACGACCCAAATGGAAATACTTAATTATTTTTTTTTTTCAAACTGGTGGTTCCCACTTCAGCCTAAAAGTCTAAAAGTTCTCCCGACTTTTGCCGTAGGACTCGGGTGTAGCCCCAAATTCTTTACCTATATGACGACAATTAACAAGCTTAGTACTTCTTCTAACACTTCTTTACCTCTTCATCACTAAAACATCCCCAATATATACTATACTTTCTGTTAAGTCTTAAGATTCTTCTTAGGGTTAGCTATCTTACATAACATAACAAACGCAGCATCCGCCAAAAGACCACCTCATCTTTACGCTTATAGCATTAGCCTTGATTGTTCAATTCCTATCTGTCCTCACCGCCGACCCTTGCCGCAGTTTCTCCGGTACCTTTGCTATAACCACCCATTTGGCATCGAGGATGGTTGCGGTGCACCGCAATACCGGCAAATGCTCAACTGCATCACTGACCTATTCGTTGTAAACACTTCTGGGTGCTACAAGGTCCAATCTATCGATTACCAGAAGAAAACCATGGTGGTATATGATCCAGCCATGTCCACATGCTCCATATTACAACCTCACCATTACTTCGTCATGACGGATATTAAATCGGTTATAATCCCTCCTACGTCAGACACTGTTTCGCTCTACTAAATTGCTCCATCGACTCTCCAGTACTCAACCGCTACAAGAGTCTTTGCTTCAACTTTTCAGGTCATTCATGCGATGAGCTTTATGTAGCTTGCAATGCCTTCAGGATTTTCCATTCGTTGACTATTAGTTCTCTACCATGTTCGTTTACTGGGTATGACACGGTGAAGTATATGAGCACGAACATCTTGGACTGCATGCATTATACTACTGTCATTAATACTGATAATTTGAAGGGTGTTGGACCTCCGGCTTGGGTTTATGGGATCAAATTCTCTTATTCAGTGCCAGACACTGGATGTGAACGGTGCAGTTGATCCGGTAGTACTTGCGTCTACGATGCTGAGACTGGGGGGATGATGTATCTCCGCTCTACTTCTATGAATGCTACGAAAGAGTGTGGTAAGAATTACTACAAAGTTTTTATTGTAGACTGTAGATTAATGTTTTAACATTAAGGCAAGTGAAGTGAAGAACGTATCTGTCAAAGAGTACTAAAACCTGTTTTTTATATTACTCTGCTTTCAGCTGCAGGTAGCATTGGAGATTTAGGTGGAGGACAAAAGTTTGCTTTATGGAGAAATTTGCATGCATTTGCCTTGGTGCTGGGAGCAGTTATTTACATACTAATCTTCTGATGGTGGTACTTTTTCGTCTTCTTTCTTATGTTTCGTGTAGTGCTTAGAAGGCAAGCCACTTGAAAATTTCCGGAAAAAAAAAAAACACACTTGAAAAGTGGTTCCAGTCCTAGAGTTGAGAATTCGAGCAGATGCCTGCATCGAGAATTTTGCAAGGTAAAGCAACAGATAGACGGGAATCTCTCTCTGGTGACCCTGAAATTCCACCGAATTCAAATATTTTTGAGCAGTTAGAATCAGCATTTGTTGAATGGTTTTAAATGCTGTGTTAAGATGAAATTATGATCTGCAGCAAGAGTCATGCATATTACGACGAAGACTGAAATCTAACACTAACCCAGCCTTTTTCTTCTTTCAGGAAAATTGAAAATTAGGCTTTTGGAATTAGAAAATTTTGCCTATGAGAATCTTGTAATTGTGCATGGACTGGATTCAGGAACCTGTGGGTGAGAAATTTGTTACCAATAACATCATCATCAGATTCAAACGTTCTTTCTTCCTGATTTCCTTTTCTTTCATTTGATCTAACAGAGCAGGAGAATGGTTCATTGGATGTAGATAGGAATTTGTATTTTTTTTTTTTTTTTGGTTCCTAAAGGAGATTTAGGTTTATGTTTGTAGATATCTTTATATTTTTGTCATGAAACTAAAAGGACATGACATTACGATATTTACATTTCTTGTTGAGTTGATCGGTGGGAAAAAAATAAATGAAAAAAAAAAATTAAAGGTACTAATCCACTGACTCGAGTAAAAATATAATTAGAAAGAATTCCTAATACACTTTGCTTGAATTAAAAGAAACATAGATAAGATAGCAGTAACTGACAATTCTCATCTACGAAGACTATGCTACGCTGCTATCTACTGCTTCCCCTGTCACCAACCTGTTCACCAAGACAACACATTAAGCCACAAACTTCAATCAGAATTTCCACTCAGATTAACACAAGAAAAAGGCAGAAAATTTACCTTCGATTCACCAAATTTTGTAGTTAACCTCATGTACTGCTCACGCGCTTCTCCATCTCGCGCCATGGACTTAACTCTTGCTAGAGCTTTCTCAATTCCATGAACTTTCTGTTGTTGAGCAACTTGTAAATATTCATATTCATCATCGCCTATCTCAACCTCTGGTACTGCATTTTCAATTGCTTTTTGCACACAAAATCCTCGTAAACCAGCACCTTTACGCCTCCATCGTAGGATTAGCTTTTCAAGTATACTAACAGACCAAACGACCTTTTTATAATGTTTACGAGCTTGATGTCCCCTCACATGAGCCTGAAATCAATGACAAGCAAAATGAATTTGTGAAGACTACTACAAATCCAGAGACCAAAAGCAAAAAGCTAAAAAACCAAAAGCAGCTTTGGAAACTTATTGGAAACAGATTATTTGCAGCCTCCCTGTGTAAGAAATTCAGAAATTTCCACAAGCCTGCCAAATATTAAAAAAAAAAAAATGATTGATGTAAAGTACCTGAATTTTCACAATTCGATTTCTTATCTTCAAAAATTCCTTCCTTCCCTTCCACCCGCGGTACTTCTGTTGGATCTTTGAAGCTGCAGTGTGCAAATAGTCTCCAAAATGACTCATCTTTTGAAGCCTGTTCAAAGACCCAAGAGTACGTAGTTCAACCGAGACTTCGGACATATCATCATGGCCTTTAGTCAATTGTCTATAAGGGAATAAACGAGCCCGAAAAGCAGCTTGAATTAGAGCAGCTGCATGAGCTGATTTTCTAACAGCAGCAAGGGATCCTTTTAATGAGCGTTGCTCAACTAATGCCCCATTAGATTGAGCAATTGAAGAAGCAGCGTCAATGGCCTCTTGAGCTGCTGTCGTTGCAGCATCATCGCCTACCACATTTTGGTTAATGGTCAATGAAGAAAGATGGGTGATCAAATCAGCTTCAGCCAGGTATCCAGCTATTCCTTTGTGCCCTCTACTTGATGCTAAATCAGCTGGAGTTCTTCCACCAGGGAAATTTGGAGTGGGATCATCAACAGCACCAGGAGATGCACCAAGTTTAATAAGCACAATGACAGTTTCTTCTCTGGAGAAAGGGTATGAAAAGAAAAAAAAAAAAACGAATGACCATTAGTACAAAGCCATCAAAACCATTCTGTTTCTTTTTTTGATTATATGTAGTTGCTTTGAAAACTTAAACTTTTAAAGCTAATACAAATTAATCAAAATAGAGGGGATACTTGACAAGAATTAGATTTATGAAAGAACTTGCACAAGCCTTGACCTTCCAAAGTATGATGCCCAGTGAAGTGCCGTTCTACCTTGTGCATCCCTAAAATTTGGACTTATCCCTGCAGCAACTATAGGGCCCATTGCCCACTCATAACCAAGAGAAGCAGCCAAGTGTATAACTCCTTGACCTTTGTCAGCCAAAATATGCGGACCTTTACCATCTTCATGAACTTTGTACAGCAGCCACTCACAAAGTCTTTCCTTCAGCAAATTCAGAATCAATCCCTCTTTAGATTGTAGACAATCATTAGCACTTGCTATTCCAATCGAACGGAAGCTATTTTTCAACCTACATTTATCACATTCCTCAACAGAACAATCCAACCGCTTTATCCCCGGGCCAATATGTAAAAATTTTGCTAAACGAACTTGCAGGTGCATTTCCTCTTCTGCTGTACTTTTAACAGTTGTGATAAATGAAAATCCAGGTGGCTTTTCACGAAATTCAAACTCTCTTACCTCACTGCATGCCAATCTGTTGCTGCAGGTGATGTAAAATGGAACTCGCCCAGGAGCATGAAAAGGAACTTGGCAACGGATAACATTGTCAGTTAAAACCTCAGCAGAAACTTCAATCTCGCCAAACATAGAACCCCATTTAGCACCACTGGAAAGCTCCTTGTTTCGCAAAAAATTTCCAATGAGTAAAACCTAAAACAAAAGAAGCATTAATGGATAAGTATGATTTCATGAAAACAAATGGTAAATGCTTCACAAAATATACTGGCAAATCATATATTTGTGCTAAATATAAACCTTTGTTTCAACACCTGAATAAGCCCAGTCAGGTGAGAAATCAACAATGCTAAATAACTGTTCCTGAGAAAGAGAAGGACCAAAGGAATGAATATCCAACTGCATATGGCGCGACAAACTGGATACTTCCTTGTCATCAGTCTCAGTGTCAAGTGTTTTCCAATAATTGGCTGAGTCAGAAGCCACCAAGGAATTATCACAATCTCCACCCATCTCTTTATCCATCCATCTCCCAAAGCTATCAAGTTTTTTCAGCTCTCCAGGTTCATCATTATTTAGACCACTGTCTTCGGGTTCATTCTCAATTTGTGTGGAAAAGGAAACCACCTTTTGAGGACCAGAATAATTCTGAGACTGCAAACCTATCAAATCGGAATCATAACCCTGTAGCACCTGCAGGAGGTCAACTATCACTTGATAAATTTTCCACACCTGTAGAAAAACATACAAGGGAAATGGATTGATCCAAGGACATCATACAAGTGTCACTAGGTGATAGAATGATGGATAAAGTTAATGGCCCCAGAAGAACACTATTATATTGGTCATTGGTGTTTGCTTTAAAACAGGAGCTGCAAAGAGCAATGGATTGCATTTACATGGTAAACAACTTGAGAAATTGCATACTTCTCTAAGGCAAACGCCATAAATGGCTCTGAGTTCTAAGACCCAAGGCTATTAAGAACCATGCAGACTACAAAATGCAGTGTATTGTACACTGGGCGTAACAGACCTGGAATAGTTTCTTTGGAGATTCTCCAACTGCTTGGACATCTACATCATTGATTAACTTATCTCCACATGTTACGAAATCTGAGACCTCATGCAGTCTCACCTGTGCTTCCTTAGGAGTTATAAAGTCAGCTGCGGTAGACCGTTCAACATTGAGTTTTTGGTCTGGCATGCTAATGGTATCTGTGACGGAGTGATGGATGCCAGGCCAGAAACATGACCCAGACCCAGTGCCATGATTAGAATCAAATTCTGTGAAACATGAACCAGGAGGATTCCTTCCTGATTCAGGAAACCCTGAAAAATAGAGGACGATCAGCAAAGATCTTAGAAGATATTAATGGTTGCTAAAGTAAAGTAATAAAGATCTGAGTTTTAGGGTGCATGCTTATTTCCGAAATTTCATGCTCAATTATAATTTTAAAGTTGATAACGACATATTGTAGATTCCAATGTGTAATTGACCTTACCAGAAACTTCAGGCTCCACTGAAGCAGTAAAAGATATGGAAAAATATATAGGTTGGTCAGGAGAACCTGCACTAGGATAATCCTGAGAGTCAACATCCTCAAGTTCAGAAGAGAATGTTTTCTCATTCCAATCAATTATGCTTGTCGAAGCGTGTGATGTCTGAATTGTAGCAGCGGGTGAATTTTCATGTGTTAGAGAAGGACCTGAACCAGTTTGCAGGCTTTCACTCTGTGATGCTGGGTCAGCAAGCAAACGGGAGATTCCAGATCTGTTCCCCTGCAGAGAATGAATCCATCACATTATATAAAATGAATATATGATATTTAAAAACTCAGACCCAATTTAAATCTCAGAGTTAAAATTTGGATACTCCAAGATGTTTGCACCCTAAAGAGTATATAACATGGACACAGGGCATAAAATTCTCTGCAATGAGAGAGAGAGAGAGAGAGAGAGAGAGAGAGAGAGAGGATACCTCTTTTACTTCTCTGTAATGAACAAAAACAATATGTTCGAACTGCCTGAAAATAGAATGATAACAAATGAAAATACAAAACACTGAAGAATAGAGGAAGTAAATATTGAAAAATGAAGGGCTACCAAAATATATATATATATATATATATATATATATGCTAAAGGAATAAATTGAATGATGTTACCCTCTACAAGAGCTAAAAAAACAAGAGAATATGAGTGAAACAAAAACAAGAGAATCTAATAACAATGTCACCAAAGAACTGTTTTGGAGGTGTATAGAGTCAGAAAGCCACTCACTCATCAAGCATCCAGTAGCAACGTCGCTGAAAATTCTCATTAAACTGACCATGTGCATAGTAACAATGTAGAACATCCACACCTCCAAGCTAAACAAGTCAATTAGAGAACAGGTTACTTAAAAAGTTACATGAACAAGTAACCTTTTCAAGGAAATAAAAAGAAATCAAGCTTGAGATACAAGATGCCCTTAAAAATTAATGCGCTCAATGTAAGAATGTAGGCTTACGGATGTGAATTAAGGTTTTAGGTTCTTTGTAAAAATTGCTTACCTCGTAGTTCCATAATATAGAGGTTAAAGAATGCGTGCTTGTAGATAAGCTGTGTTAATAATGACACTATGCTATAATCTATAGGACATAAAAGCACACCTTACAGGATGTTCACACACAGATAGAGAACAAATAAACAATTTATCTAAAGCTGAGCTTTTCATTTTATTAATTCAGTCAAATCAACAGCAAACACCTAACAGGTTACATTCATAAGTTGAAAAGGTTGGAGTTATGGAGGAACTAAATGACCCATAACAATCTTTTTGCATTTGATGCGTGAAATTAGAAAATTAGTCACAGATTTCCTAACCATTCTTCACATTCTTTTGTTTCTGCCACAGCCAATGCAACCAAGTGGTAACCAGTGTTGTCAAGAGTGCAAAGCGCACTCTAGGCGCTAAAGCACTTATATTGCCTTAGGCAAAAGGCACGAAAAAAGCATATGCCTGAGTGAAGTAAGGCGCAATGTATATGCGTGTGTGTGTGTGTGTGTGTCTATATATATATAAAAGCTTAAGATATATAATTATGATAATGAACTCTAAACAGTGGTCCAAGTTATCTACAAAACTTGGAATTTTTTCCTTGGCCAACAGGCATGATTTCCTTAAGGTCTCATGTCTATTGTTGAATGCTCACATATGATTGATACTATCCTTTTTTTTTACTAGTAGAGGTACTTCTAATGAAAAAAAAAATCCAAAGTAAAGAGAACCTCAATCAGAAGGGCTTTTTTTATGCCTATCGCCTTACAAAAAAGCACGACCAGGTGTGTGCCTGATCAAAGCCCAAAAGGGTATGAGGCGCTTTTGTCATCAAATGCTAAGGCGCCACGCGCAGGCGTGCCGAGGCGCATGCCTTGACAACACTGGTGGTGACATCTTAGATGGTCCTGCAAAAGTGCACCAAAGCCTTGTGCATTTTAGCTGCATTGCTTAGGACCAATCTGAGAAAAACAGAAACTCACCTTCAACTTTTCATGAGCTTCTTTGACAGTTTTTCCATCCTTCTTCTTCCTCCAATCATGACCATCTTTACGAAAGTATCGAATTGTTTTCCGGTCAAACAGGTACAAAGATCCAGCTGTAAAGGGATTTTCAGTTACTGCTTGCATGTGGCATCATAAAATTCAAGAAAATATAGTAGTCATTTAACAAAACCCAATTTTGCAAATTAAGGAAAAGATTAAAGTAAACTTATATAGAGCATAGCAAAGAAACGGAGGATTAAATATTGAAAGAAATGTAGCAGAATATGTATTGTACAAAAAAGAAGATATGGGCATGAAAGAAGCTAGTGAAGAAGGCCTCACCTGGAGGCTTAGTGGGTGGCTTGTCTGATAACCGAAACTTGGCGTAGTTGGTAAGTATTTCACAAACTTCAACAGGACGAAGCCAACGATGTTGTGCTTCCTGCAATATCTGCTGAAGGTCTACCAAATTCCACAGCATGCAAACAGTCGGATAAGGTAAAACATTTAAAGAAAATATGTCAAAACATTACAGAAATTCATTGGAATCAGTACTAGGAATTGATGACAACCGATTGAAGGAAATAAAGAAATAAATCAGTTGTTTGAAAAATACAGCATGCAAAAGCACCAAAGACAGATATGATCAAGATTCATTCCGCCTTTTAGAATCCAAATTCCATATAAATACACGTGAGGGCGAGGCTAGTTTTTGTTTCTAAATTTATTAAATGTGTTAACTTGACTAAGCTTGAAAGCATTCACTAAATAAACTCAGGCAACTCGGTTTCAGTCCCCCCCAAAAAGAAAAAAGAAGGAACTTGAATGATTAAAATGGCATTGTAAGCACATATATTGAAAGAGAAATTGGGAAAAAGAGACCTAATTGTTCATTGGGGAGGTATCTTCTTCCTTGAGCCATTATTAATCAGCGAGCAAAAACTCTGCAAATAAACCCTAGATTTCATCACCCAAACTCTCCTCTCTTTACGTAAACCATACCAAAAAACCAAGAGAGAGAGAGAGAGAGAGAGAGAGAGAGAGAGAGAGAATAAGGGTTGTTCGAGAGAGTTCAACAACAACACAAAGGCGCAAGGCGAGAGGCGAAAGCCTTATTAAACGAAACAAGGAAAAGAAATAAATTTCAACAATAATCGAAACTGGAGAGGCCTTTTATATTATGGAGTTTAATAAAGAAAAACAGAAATGGAAAATGAATGAAAGAAAGAAGGAAGAAAAAACTAGGTAGAGGAAAGGAAAGAGAAGCGCGTGAATTCCACCTAAGCATAGGAGATGACACAAAAGGAGGGCTATAACTTAATAAATAAATAGAATATAATATAATATAATATATTAGATTTTTCTTTTGTGCGTCAAATAAATAAGTAAATAAATCATTCCTAATAATATTTGAAGATTCATTTGTCATATAGACCAATGATTTTGAACGCAATATTATCATTCCATGGAATTGATATTCGTAAATGTATGATTTTGTTTACGAGATTGTTTAAGACATTATTATTTAAAACTCGCTAAACATTGGAAAGGTTGAAATTCAATTTTGGGAAATAAAAATAATATCCAATTTATGCATTTATAAATATTTATTCGTATTTTTAGTTTTTGAGAAAGAAAATATGTCCCATTCAATTGCATCCCTTAATAAAAGCCAAAGGATGAGGAGATTTCAGATTTGGAAGATATATCTATATTAATGATCTTGTTTACAAAAGAAAATATAATATTTAATAATATCAATTATTTAGCTATAATTATCTTACTTTGATTTAAATAAATTAACTAAAAATATTCTTCTTCTTCTTCTTCTTCTTCTTCTTCTTCTTAATGTTTGAATAGTTTGCTAACTAAAGGTATGATAAAATGAGTTAGGCTTAGGTGAGAAATATAAAGATGTATATAGGAAATGGAGCCAAGACTCGAAATTCCATTTTGACATGGTAACATTAACACTAACAGCCGCTGCTGCCGCACAAATTAAAATTAAAAGTAAATTAAATTCACATGGCAATAACAAGTTTGACAGTGAGATAAATATATATACATATATATATATATATATATATATATATATGGTTGCTGTTGGTAATAGTGCTGGCCGGGCTGCCCCATCAACCCAGCTTCAGCTACCTCATCTATCACATTTTATTGCACAATAATAATAATAATAATGTCTTTCTCTCAGTCAGTCAGTCAAGAACCCTGCCTCCATCTTTTACCAAATTAATATCCTGAAAATAGTAGTGATGGCAGCAATTCTAAGTAACTCCCATCTTATAATGGGAGATTATCTCACGAGTCATGACTAATAATTAATTACTACTACAACTATAATAATAATAATAATAATAATAATAATAATATCTTTTTCCATTCTTCTTGTATAATTATAAACTCATTAATCCAAAACAAGCGTGAAAGAGACTACAGTTACACTTGATGGAATTGCTGCTTCCAACCTTGCATTGCATTGCAATGCCTAATAAGAAAGGCAGACAGATTTTTCACTTTCATTTTTTTGAGGGGGTCTAGTCCTGTCTTGTCTTGTCTTGGCCTCTTCGGTTAGTTGTGTGCTTGTGTTGACATCTTCCAGTATATATATATATATATAAGTGAAACCTCAACAATTGTCACTATGGGTTACCCTGCCCAAGTCGGTTAACTTTCGGTCATCAAGACATCAACTTGGCTAATACTCCAGCAAAAGTAAAAGCCAACCGGATAAAGCCTACTCCTGGGATAACACTTGCCATTACACATGAAAAATGCAAAAAAAATTGCAGCACAATCACTTTCTAAGGAGAAGCATGCAAAGGGCAATTCATTCCTTGGCCTTGACTTCCTTTGGAAGAAAAAAGGAAAACAAAAAAAAGCAAATGCTCGAGAATCAAATCATAAGCACCTAGATGCACTCAAACCACATAAACAAAGCAAACAACATCTAGATGCACTCAAACCATAACTTCTTTTCTTTTCTTTTCTTTTTTTTTCAATCAAGTTTTTTTTAGCCAGATCAGTTCTGACTTTAGCCACTGGAGTTCAAGAAATAAAGACTATTGAGACTAAATTTCTTTTAGAAACCTTGGCACAAACATAAATATAATGGACTTCAGGATTCTTTCCAAGTACATCTCCACCGAGCTTCCACTCTCCTCCAATGGATCAGGGTTTGTCAATGCCCTTGTTGGCTGTTCAGAGCTTCCTTCTGATACAAATTTCGATGCATGGTAGATAACTTGTAAGCAGTATGGGGTCAAGTATGTGGATGTGGTGCTAGCGGAGTACATCTGAAAAAGTAAAGCTCGTCTGGTCAATTATGTCGTCTTATGCCTGATGTTTACATTCTGAGAAATAACTTGTAAGCAAACAATCTTATAAACTTGCTCTAATACTTAAGAGTGGAGTATGTCTGAAAGAAGCCTATGCAATGCAAATAAGCCGATTTCTTTTTCCTCGGAAAAAGGAAAAATTACATGCCTCTGTTTTATTTTCTTTAATGACGCAAGCCCAAGATAGTAAAAATCAACTAAAAAAAACAAAATATCGGCCCGAGAAGGAGAACAGTAGAAAAGGGCTTTGATCTTTGAACTTTGGGCTATGTGTGTCCGCCATATGGGTGCAAGTTGGAGTGCTTATGGAGATTAAGAATCTCGGTTATGCTTTAGGGTAGCCTTAAAGCTTGGAGCCGTGGCCCGTAGACCATGGACAAAGGCCCTGCGAGTGGGAGATTGTACTCGTGGAACGGTTGCAATGGTAGAAAAAATCATTGAATTTATTTTATTAACCTAAATAACCCAGAAGGACTTTAATTGACGTTCTCACTGACGAAATATAACTAATCCAATTCAGCCATTGCAATGCAACTGCATATTAGTTTTTTTGCAGTAAAATGAGTGAAACAAACACGGGTTGGCTAAAGAAGCCACGCTCACCCTCGTCTGATGAGTGATTGGTGAAGGCCAATAGGACTTGCTAGCTTGGAATACCCTCCAACACCAAAAAAAAAAAAAAAAAAGGATCCACATTACGCATGGTAAAAATGTGATCATTAGCCATGGAAGAATTTTCAAGGAGCGTATTGCTCTATTCTCATATCAATGGATTGCAGAGGCTGCAAGGGAAAGATACATGGTATATTCTTACACTTGAAGATTGCTTCTTTCATTTTGAAAACCATATTCCTTTCGGCAAGCAGAGAATGGATGCTTGTTGATTTATCACAACATTCCCCTCCAAGCAAAGGATACAAGAGTCTAATCCTCAAAAAATCATTGTTACGTTTGGAATCACTTTTTGACTCTCCTCATAGTATATATACGTACAGCAAACGATTTTTATCCTACTAGGCTGTGCCAAGGAATTTGCACCAAAAAATTGGCTCCATGGCTAATCACGTATCCAATAACCTAGAGGGTATCTATATATGTCCTTATATATGTTTATCTATGATGTTCTGCATGCAATGTCTGCTTCAGTGTTTTGTAAATTTCCGCTCATATTTATCTTTATACCCTGATTGTTGTTGCTGTTAAAAATGGTGTCCATTGCAGAAGTTGCAAGATCTATATCAGAAGCAGGACCGAGTCATTACATACTAAGGATACAGTCATTTTCAATACTTACAAAAATTGGCATAGAAAAATATGAATCTGGAGAGTTCGAAGCTGGTGGATACAAATGGTATTATTATTATTAGTATTATTATTATTGTTATTATATCTTTAGAAATGTTAGGATTAGCAACCCGTTTGTTTTTGTAACATATATATATATATATATATATATATATGTGTGGGAACTTCACTAGCTTAGCCCATTATTTTTCTGTGCTCACAGGAAACTGGTCCTGTATCCAAATGGAAACAAAAGCAGAAACGTGAAAGAGCACCTTTCTCTGTACTTGGTTTTTGCTGATGTTAGTTCTCTCTTCCGTCATAGTTGGGAGATCCACGCCATTTTCCGTTTTTTCTTACTTGATCAAAGCAAGGACAACTACTTGATAGTTCATGGTATTAATTCCATGCGGCTTTCTTTGCTAGTTAATTTTTACCTTTTTAGCAGTGTTCTTTCAACTTCAACTTTAGAATGTATATATATATATATATATATATAGAAGATGTGAAATTGATTTTCTTATTGTGGTGCCCAGATGCCAAGGAAAAAGAGAGGCGCTTTCACAGATTAAAGCATCAATGGGGATTTGATCAGCTCATCCCAATTAGAACCTTTAATGATGTTTCCAACGGATACTTACTAGATGACACTTGTGTATTTGGAGCTGAAGTGTTTGTTACCAAGGAAATGAGCTCTGGAAAAGGAGAATGCTTATCACTGATAAAAGATGCCAGCACTTCCAAACATGTTTGGAAGATTGAAAACTTTTCTAAATTAGATTCAGAACCAAAATACCTGGAATCACAAGAATTTTTTGCTGGCGATCACAAATGGTATCCATTTATGATACTTCTACTCTACCACTATGGTCTACGCTATCCTATCTGATATTCCAAAGATTAAGGTTCAATTTTCAGGGGCTTTTCCTTCATTTAAAGTTTCACCTTCCTGATGCAGGAAAATACAGCTTTATCCAAAAGGAAGACGACATGGATCAGGCACTCATATCTCCCTGTATCTGGCTCTGGCAGATTCAGCCACTCTTATGCCTGGTTCTAAAATATTTGCAGAGTTCACTTTGCGTATCCAGGATCAGCAGCAGAGCAGGCACATTGCTGGACAAGGTATATGTGTGTGTATATACATATATAAGCTGATATTATCTGTTAATGACCTTCATTAAACATCCTTAAAAAAAATCATGATGGTTAAAGATGTATCAGAAGTTAAAATTTTGATTTGTATTGCAGTTAGTCACTGGTTTAGTGGGTCAAGCCAAGAAAGTGGATGGGCAAAATTTGTTTCTTTGGCGTATTTCAATCATACGGGCTCTGGCTGCCTGGTGAAAGATATGTGCATAGTGGAAGCAGAGGTGATTGTCCATGCGGTTGTTAACACCTTGTAACTAATGTTTGGTATAATCAAGAAAACCGAGATCGGTCAGGTCGTATAATTTGTATTGTAATGGAATGTGATAAATAGAAATTGAAAATGAATTATGAAGGGGCATTTGCTCTTTTTCCCCTCTGGGTAATCCCGGATCCTTCAAACTATTAACTGAACTGCAAAAGAAATTTGATTTTCTTGTAGATCAATGTTATTTTGTTAGAAGGAAAGATAAATAACAAATGTCAAACACATTGCCGAGCCGAGGGAGAGAGAAAAATGAAAGAAGTGTTCCAATTTAAAAAGAAAAAATAACTATTTCCAGTAAAGCAGGGAAAAAGTAAACAGGGCAGTTCTTTCCCGGCGGGCTTCCGTTTGTAAACATGGTTTTAGGAAAAATCTGGTGGACTAAGCACAGAACTAAAAACAGTTAATAATTTGGTGGATTAAGCAAGCAAAAGGAAAAATCAGAAGTCAATATCATGATAATTATGAAATTTTAGTAGTGGCTTTGGGATAATTAGTGATTTGATAATTATAAAAATAATGAAGGGATGTATTAGAATTTGAATAGGTTTTGGTTTGTTGGTAGGTAACCTCAATGCGGGGAGAGAGGATGGCATGCAACATCCGAAGGCATTCCCTTCCTATCATTATCTCACCAGTCCTTAACCACCCACAGCCACAGGCCACATCAATCCAAATTCCAAAGCCATGTTTGTATGCATACTATTACTAGAATTAATTTCTTATTAAGTAACAACTATATACATATCACCACAAAATATACAAGAAAAAAGGTGATGGCAACTTTCTTTCTTTATTATATCTTTCTATGTACACATTTAATAATAATAATAATTGAAAAAAAAAATAAGAGTAGTGAAACAAAGAAAGGCTTTGAATTCAAAGTGGGTTGTCTGAGTGGGTTTAATAATGCTCCAAAGCCTGCTTCTGCTTGAAAGTAAATGGTATATCTTATCTAATCTAGTCTAGTAAAGCAAAAGAAAAGCAAACTCCACTCAATGGGAAAGACAATTAAAAAAGAAGGAAGCGTTAATCCAGCAACGTACAGCTCAGCCTGGGTTGCTTCAGATCTGTATATGGCAAATGGGAATAATAATTGGAATTATTATAACTTAGCCTGCCTTTGTTTTACTAAAATTAGTTATTACAAATTCAATTTTTTTTGTTTGTATTTTCATTATTTTCTATCATAAATTATTTTATTTTTCCTTTTAAGCAGGAAAAACAATTTTATGGAAACTGAAAAGAGCAAAAATCCCCCCCAAAAAAAAAAGGGTGAAATCAATTTTCCCAGGGAAAATCAAATCTCTCCCACCACCGACTTCCTTTCTCCTTTCCAACGCCACACCGACACGTTCTTCATCAAAGGCTCATTTTCAGCACTTCTGTTTTTTGTGAGCCCTCAGATTCAAATCTCATCCATTGATTGAATCCAAACCCAAATTGCGCGTTGCTCCGGGGCTTGGCTGCCTGGTTGGCAGGCTGGCTGGCTTTTCCTTTGTTATATATACTCTCTTTCTACGCCAAGTTTAGAACTCGCCTAATACTCACTATACTCCTCTTCTCTCCTCTTACAGTCAATTTCAAGGCTTGCAAAACCCAACCTTTCCATCTCTTACAGCGGCAGAGGTACCCTCACTCTCTTCTTTCTCTTTCGTTTCACTTCACTTGTTATGGTTTTGCTTTCTGATTGTCTGTCTATGCCTATAATTTGAACTTGATGCTTTAGAGTTGCACATCTCCTACTCTTTTATTTCATCATATGATTTTGTTCATTTTTTTGGAAATTTTTACATTCCTTCTTACATTATTAATTTAGCTTCCTTTTTTTTTTAGATGAATTAAGAGTATATAAAATTGGTTTTGCAGAAATTAAGGAATGGAGACCTTCCTATTCACCTCGGAGTCAGTAAACGAGGGTCATCCTGACAAGCTGTGTGATCAGATCTCTGACGCAGTCCTCGATGCTTGCTTGGCACAGGACCCTGACAGCAAGGTCGCCTGTGAGACCTGCACTAAGACCAACATGGTCATGGTCTTTGGCGAGATCACTACCAAAGCCAATGTGGACTACGAGAAGATCGTGCGTGACACCTGCCGCGGAATCGGTTTCACATCCGATGATGTGGGTCTCGATGCTGACAACTGCAAAGTGCTAGTTAACATTGAGCAACAGAGCCCTGATATTGCCCAGGGTGTTCACGGCCATCTCACCAAGCGCCCTGAGGAAATTGGTGCTGGTGATCAGGGCCATATGTTTGGCTACGCCACTGACGAGACTCCTGAATTGATGCCTCTCAGCCATGTTCTTGCAACGAAGCTTGGTGCTCGCCTCACTGAAGTGCGCAAAAATGGAACTTGCCCTTGGCTCAGGCCTGATGGCAAGACTCAAGTCACCATTGAGTATTACAACGATAAGGGTGCCATGGTGCCTGTTCGTGTGCACACTGTGCTTATCTCCACTCAACATGATGAGACTGTGACTAATGATGAGATTGCCGCGGATTTGAAGGAGCATGTCATCAAGCCGGTTATTCCTGAGAAGTATCTTGATGAAAAGACCATTTTCCACCTTAACCCATCTGGCCGTTTTGTTATTGGAGGTCCTCATGGTGATGCTGGTCTCACTGGTCGCAAGATCATTATTGACACTTACGGAGGATGGGGTGCTCACGGTGGTGGTGCTTTCTCTGGGAAGGACCCTACCAAGGTGGATAGAAGCGGTGCTTACATTGTCAGGCAGGCTGCAAAGAGCATTGTTGCTAATGGACTTGCTAGGAGGTGCATTGTGCAGGTTTCCTATGCCATTGGTGTACCTGAGCCTTTATCTGTATTTGTGGACACTTATGGTACTGGAAGGATCCCAGATAAGGAAATTCTGAAGATTGTGAAGGAGAACTTTGATTTCAGGCCTGGAATGATTGCTATCAATCTTGATCTCAAGAGGGGGGGCAATGGCAGGTTTTTGAAGACCGCTGCCTATGGGCATTTTGGCCGGGATGACTCAGACTTCACTTGGGAGGTTGTCAAGACACTAAAGTGGGACAAGGTTCAGGCGTAATTGGAGCTTCTTCAGATTAATTCTGCAAATGATTTATTGGTTGCTGCTCTCTACCATTCGAGTCTGCCTATTGGGCTCATCTTACAATTTCGTTCATATATGTTTGTTTTCATATGTTCTTTTGAAATTTCATTAAATTTAATTTTATATCTATATTTATTTATATAAAGGAAGAGAAACTGAGAGAAATACCAATGGAGAGCATGTAATCTCACAGTCGTATGTTATTGCTGTTCAAAGAAAATAACATAAAAAAATGAATTAATTGGTAGCAAACCTGCAACAACTTGTTATATTCTTATTGGAAGTTTGAACCTCCATTTTATTGCATAGAATTTGAAACTTGAAGGAATGTTGCCTTGTAGGTGAAACTCTAGATTGCTTGCACGTAGCATTTTGAAACCCGTCTGCTTTAACGAGAGTCCAAGTGTTGAAAGTGATTTGGGGCGTATTTTTTTGTGAAGCTTAGCATGTTGTCGGTAGCCATTGGGAGAGAATTTTAGAAGATCGTGGGGCCATACTTGCCTCTGGGCCTCTGATGGTGTAGATTTAGAAGCAGCATATATATGAAGGCTGCTAGTTGTTCATGTGGGTTATGTCGGTGATCTAGGCTGGGATTGTTCGGTGTTTAAATAAAGGATCGTGGAAGTAGACTTAACTTTGAATCAGCTTGAAAGGCTGCAAAAGATCCATGAATGCCGTTCCATGGCTTGTTAACTGTACCTGGGCCACAATCCCGTGGTGCGATCTTTTTTTATTTAGGATGACGGAAATGAACTTTGCAATTCAAACTGGACTTCGGTCAGCATTAAATTGAAGGATGTTATCTTAGGCATCTAATGCCCGCTGTTTGGATTTGGTGAATCAATTTCAAAATAAAATTTTATTAAAAATTGAAAATCTGAGATAAGCAAAGAAACATGCGATTAGCATTAACGAATCGGCTTATAAGCATTTGATTGATCTACATAGAACAAGAAGAATGGAAATCTAATTCATACCTCAATCTAAAGACGTCCGTCTCCTGAGCTTAAAACAGATTTCACTTCGATCTTGTACATTGAGCCCTGTTGTCACAAATCAAAGCAGTTCACATGTCCAGCCTCTAATGGTAATCAATATAGGTGACTTGGAAATCCTTTGTAAGGGAGAGACTCCTCTATGTCAAAATTTGTGCTAGCAGATTAGGTTTCAAAAGCTTTCCTTAAGCAATCTCTCTATGCACAGACGTCAAGGAAAAAGGGAAAAAGGACGATTTCTCTCCAAAACTAGGAATGAAAATGGTGCAAAGATGAAGTTGCCACAAATCATCCATGGGGAAGATGAAACAGCACCAAGGGTTCTCACCTTGGTCTTAAGGACGGCACAAGTGGGGTTTACATACCCATGTTTAGAGTGTTTTAAAGCTTGTTGCTTATTTGTGCTTTGGTTTCTCATTTTGACCAATTGAAAAAACTACCGAGTAATTTTTACTCTTCAAGAAAGTTAAACCTTGTTTGATTTTAATTTAATAAAGTCACTCTTATTGTGTGACTCATCAGACCTCCGTCATAACGAAAATAAATATAAATTTACTTGGTTAAGATTTATAGATCAAGATGGCATCTAGTAATGCATCATGGCCGCCCGATATGTAATAAGAGTCAAATTGGTTTTGACAAGCCCTTCAGTGTACAATATCTTAGTTTCATCTCGAAATAGGTAAATTTTGGTGCAGTGTCTACTTTTGACCTATTCTATATTAGTATGCAACCCCTATGTGTTAACTTCATAATCGATATTGCCTTGGCCAAGGTCTTTCAGTTAGCATGAGCAAGGAACAATGGTGATATATCCCTTTATATCACTTAAGGTGATGAATCTTCTTTAGACCACTCGTTCACCTTTAGTATACTTCATATTATACCTAAAACCACGCTTATTTGGTGTTCATCTATTGTGAACCCGTTCGTGATGATCTCTAAATATGATAATTCACATACACGATGAAATAGTGTCACAAGTTAAGGATTTACTTACACTGCTGACACATGAGAATATTTCTATAGACATTTGAATGAAATACTAAATGGAACTCTCATAGTGGGTCATGTCTAATGTACTTGTTCTCATAACAAGCACCCATATGATGTCCTCAAGTATCTTTATACTTTAATTTATGAGATCAGTTGTATGCATCCTATGCATAAAGGCTTACATATGCCAATTTTTGTGCATTATCAATACCCTGTCTTAATAATATGATGACTAGGGTTGTTTTTAGAGATACGAGTTTAATGTATAGGGATCTCGTAATTATAGCTCTTTATAATTCCCTTGCAAGACCAATGTGCTTTATAGGCTTTATCTACATATGATTTAAAAAAACTAATAATATATCAATCTTATGGATAAAAGAATTCTTCATATAACATTAATCAAATGTATGTTACATGAATGAACCAAATGTCAGTGTATTACAAATTTAACTGATTGACTTGTAGGGCTTACACTAATATAAACATACCTGGTATTGTTGGGCGAGTAAAGCGATCAACGGCAATTGCAAAAAGATTCGTAAGGCGTGTGACGGGCCATACCCTCATGAAACCTGAACTAGGTGAGGTCTAAGCAAGCATTGAAAGAAAGAAAGGCTAAGACTTGAGAAAGGCATAATGAGTTGAATTATTTTCATAAGCAAAACCCGTCGCCACATAGCATTTTTCTTCGATGATACGGACACGATGTACTGTCGATTGGTCAAGATGTTTTATGTAAGTCTATACATATTTATTGGTCATAATGTCCATGATACCAAATATTCCTATCCATTTTTTTTTTTAAATTTCCCCATAGTTGTTTGCATCATATATTAACATCAAGTGGTTGACTTAAGCAGCATGCAATTACCAGGCGCATCATTTTTCTTAATTTACTTGCTAGTATTATATAAGGGCAAATCCGTATGCTTTGCTTTACAGAGAAAAATGGGGAAACTGGTAAAATTTCAATCATAGTAAGACTTGTTTGGTTTTGCTTTGTTTTTCCCGCTTATAGTACTACTAAGAAGCGCGCAAAATGAGTTCTTGAAGGTTAGCTTTTCATAATCAATAGCAATTGCGGCAGCAGCATTGTTTTTTAGAAATTTAATTATCCAATCCAATAGCATTTAGCAATAGTTGTTGGAGGTCAACTTTTCATATCCAAAAGTACATCCCACAAATATCATAGCAACTTTTTCATCGTTTTGTTCAGCAATAGCAGCAGCGGAGGCAGAGCTTTAATTTATTTACCTCCTTTGGAAATTTAATTTTCCAATAAAATAAGCAAAAAGAGAAGCCAACACGAAAGGGAAGATAATGAGAACAGCGGCAACAACACCTAAAAACTTATGATGATAACCAAAATAATCTTCTAAGAAAGCAGAAACCGTCATAGATTCTCCAAAAGCCTGTATTTCTTTAGCAATATCTCCATACTGCGAGGTGAACATGCCATTCAGTGACCAAGACGTGGGGGATATATAATATAGCCACACCCACCAATTCGGCATTTTCTGCAAGAGGACAACAGCATCATCCTAGTATTTATTTCTCATTCTTTGCTTCTCAAGTATAAAAATATTGAATAGTCTTTCAATGAAACATGCCGATGGCTATCATTTTCATGCATATGAGAATTTGACATGCAGGAAGGAACCATCGTGAACTACTTGCATTTGGAGGAATTACGAGTATAGAATAGATTTGCAATTTTGAAACTTACTGGTCTCGGCATAAAAAACCCAGAGTACAAATTCATGACGGAGTAAGCAGTTGAGGCCACAATGAAAGCCAGTTGAACGTTGGGTGTCAATGACACTATCATCATCCCTAAATAAGTGAAGCATAGCAGTGAACAATACATGCTGTAAAACGACCAGAATACTTTATAGGCTGAGCAACAGTAACCAATCATAGGATATGTGATCATCACATATAGAAGCGCAGCAGTAAGCAAGTATGGAATCTCAATTATAACCTACAAAATCAAAACCCAAGTCATTAGCAAAACCAAAATAAGCCCCTCCCCTCCCCCCCCTCAAACCCCAATATAAATCCCCCTCCACCCCCGAATTGTGAACAAAATTAACATCCAAAGAAAATGGTAACTATCAAAAGAACGACGAAAACTAAAAACTTAATTACTCAAATTTAAGTTGAACAGATATTTTAAACTGATCTCATCAAAGGGTCTGAAAGCACCATCAAGTATATCTTGAAACTCTATCTAGACAGAATACTTGGACCAACTTTGAGGGAAGTTTAAACCTGTGCAAATGAGTACGCCCACGAAGTGTACATTCCTGCAAACATTTCCCTGTACAAAACTGTTCGCTGGATTGAAACAAATGGTAAAACTGTTGAGCAACTGTTTATGCCGAAGAAGAATAGTGCTGAATACATCACACCAAGTGCATTGAACAGGTCTTGTTGGTTATCTCTATGAAGAAACAAGAAAGGGGAAATAATATCAATCCTAGCTATTAATTATCATGAATGCAAAGGTGCGAAACCACCTAATTTCCAAAAATTAATGAGTTTCAAAAACAATTTATGTATGGGACTCAGTGTTGGTGTAGAAATTAAAAAGATTTTCAATTTATGAAAAAGATTATGTTTGCTGACATTTTGTTTCCTCGCTGCCAGAACAGTATGCCAAAGAAAACAGATGAGGCAAAGAAGTAAAGAAAGCGCGTCAAATTGTATGAAGGACTTCTCCAATAAGACAAGTGCTGTTTCCACAGGCATGCTTTGAACTGCTCCCAACCATTCTGAGGAAAGCGGGTAGGAAATTGCAATTTCTCTAAACCAGGAGGGGGTGAACTCAATTGCTTGACCAACTCTACAATTTCCCTATTGGAAGATGGCAGGAGTTACTAGTTTAGAAGCAAAATGCAACTATAGGTCAGCAGATGAAAGCAATAAAGCTAAAATTTATAATAAACACTGAAAAGCTGGTGGAGTAAAAGCAAGCTATTACAGTTGTGACAGTTTCAGCCTACGCCTAGCATCGCATTTGTAGTTCTACTTACCTAAACAAAGTGGAGCTCTTATAACTATCAGCAAAATCTAAGCCAGCTTCGGCCTCTGCAGATTTAGAAGTAACTTCTAACACCCATGTCGCTGGATTATAATTGTCTTTAATCTTGGGCACTCCAGGGATGTTCTACAGCAATAGTAACAGAGAAGGAATGTGACAGCGACAATAGTTACAATAGGTCTCCAAGAGTTCTGTATCAGATAATAATGGGAACCAATATATTATTCATAATCCTCAAGTAAGCTGACCTGAAAGTACTCAATAACTTGACTGGAGTGCCGACCCAGTGGTCCAGAATAGATAATGCGCCCTCCGGCTTTCATTAAAATCAACTGCCATGCCATGAGAGCAAGACAAAAATGAGGTTTTTTTTTTTTTGGTCCCTTTTGGATAGTACAGCAGAAAACTTTGATAGAAAAAAGTTAACTACAAGTTAAATTTGCGCGCTTATGTTAGTTCCCATTTTATAATTAAAAAAAAAAGCTAAAATTACTCTACCTCATCAAATGCCTCAAATATATGAATACTAGGTTGGTGGATAGTGCAAACAACAGTTCTTCCAGTTTCAACTACATTCTTCACTGCTCTCATAACAATTGCTGCTGCTCTTGCATCTAAACCTGTAGTGGGTTCATCCATAAACATGATGGATGGATTAGCAACAAGCTCAACGGCAATGGTTAGCCTTTTACGCTGCTCAGTAGATAACCCATTGACTCCAGGTATGCCTACTAAGGAATCTTTAATTTCATCCAACTCTATAGTTTTGAGTACTTCATTTATAAATTTCTGAAGGAAAAGGTACATGAAATTATCAAATTTCCAAGTTTGCAAGATAAAAAATGGAAAGAATTATTATTGACCAAGAAAGGTGCCATACAGCTTTAGTTTTCGAATCAACATGAGATGGAAGACGCAGCCAAGCAGAATATATTAGTGATTCTTCTATGGTAATTTGGGGAGAATGTATGTCAGTTTGCTCACAGTAGCCTGATACCCGGGCAAATGTATCTTGAACCTTGAGGTAGCCACCAATTGTAATCTGTCCTTCAATCGTACCGCCCGTCTTCCTTCCAGAAAGAACATCCATAAGAGTTGTTTTACCTGCTCCACTTACCCCCATCAATGCTGTTAAAATACCAGGCCTGAATGCTCCAGTAATATCGGACAGAAGCTGCAGCTTTTTCTGCTTAAAACCCTGAGCCAAAAAAACCAAAAAAAAAAAAAAAATTATCGTTACAACTACATTGGAGTTAAGATAAGAGTAAATGAATGTAGCTGTAGTATTGTTTTGTTACCAAGGGGATATTAACGTAGTACTGCACATCCTGGAATGCCACAGTTAGGGGCTTGAAAGGCAAAACCATGTTTCCTGTAAAATCTGCAAACGAAAGACAAATTCACTTTAGGTGCATAACTGCGAAATAGAACACAAATCTCACATTAATTATAGCACATTTGATGTTAAAGAGGAGTATCAATCAAGTATTGACAATTAATAGGAATATTGGCATTCACCTTTTTTAGATCCTGCAATAACTCCAGCCTCAACAGTGATTTTACTTTCTTTATGCATATTATCTCTTCTATCTTCTTCTAGTCCTTGTAGTTGATAGTATCTTTCAAATGAAACCATGGCACGAGACTTTCCCGGAGCTGATCTAGATCAATGTACGGAAGGATTAGCACAAAATATATACTATACATTTTTCCTTTTAAACAGCAGGTCAAGATAAACTTACGCTTCAAGAAAGTCAAAGCCAAGGTAAAAATAACATTGAAAAGCACTGTTAATCCAAATAAAGCTCCAACTGATAACCAGTAAAAGTAGCCATCAAAGTTCAATCCACGACTTTCTAGAGTTTGTCGTCCAGCGCTTGTGTTTCCAAACTTAACCTACAAACAAAATTGAACAAGTTAAAGACCAATTTATGGTTTCTGCCTAATTAATGAATCATTGACGGAGGCTCCAACAGATCAGAATCATTAAAGATAAGAAGCAGATATATATATATATATATATATATATATATAAACAGTGCTTCTTGCATATTAACACTATTAAGGAACAGATCAGAATCATTAACACTAGTAAGCAAAGATGATGACTAAATGCCAAATCCTTTGGTTCATCCATAATTCATCAAAGTGACTTCACCCCCATAAATATAATGTATTACACCTTCCCTTCCCCCAACCCTACTTTCGCCAAAAACTCAAAAAGAAAAAAAAAAAAAAGGGAAGAGCAGAACTAATAACTTCCCCAAAGAAACTGAAAAGAAAATTGTTGGAGGGGAAGCAATGAAATCAGCTCCACAGAACCAACAGAAGCAACCGCTGCAATTTATTGAGTAGTCAGCATTACCTTTTCCCACCGAGGAGCAAGAAGTTCATTCAAGGTCAAGCCTATCTCCCCAAATGACATTGGATTTAGCCAAAATCCCCATCTTAACCAAGAAGGAATATATGCTGCGACCATAGAAGGGGCAAAAATTGAAAGAAGAACACTCGGAATTTGTCTTAGCAAATGAAGTTCACATGAATTGGTCAAGAGCAGTTAGTGATGTTACATTTTGGGACAATGAAGCCACCAAAGGATGTAATAATCACTAATACAAGGGCGCCAGCAGTTGTAGAAGCAACTATGGTTTGGGACAAGGAGGCAATTAAACGGAACATGGACATTCCTGCGAGGTGCAGACCAAAGCATACAAGGAATTGTCGAAGGAACCTAATAGGAGCAAATATATTATACTTCAAAATGGAGATATACATATATAACAATCAAATTCAGAACTTTCAAATTAGTACTTTGAAGAGTGAACTGTCAATGCAGTAGTTAAATCTTTCTGTGTTATTCCTGATTGAATCCATATGTGATTAATATTTAAAAAAAAAATAAGTGCATTAATGTGCTTGGGGTAATGCTAATATCTGGATGGTTAAAGGCATCAAGCCTGAAAGTTGATTACCACATCAACATAGAAGATTCAGGAACTGGTCTATTCTAGCACCAGGCATATGTCCCATTTATCCCTTCAATTTTTACCTGACCAGCTTAAAGCTATTTTATGGGCGCAGCATTCGAGAAAGTATTAATTCAGATCTTGCAGTCAAAGGGTAATAAACAAAACCCCAAAATCTTATATGTTCAAAGTTACATTGTAGAGTCCAGGCAAGATTTGTGGATCCTATGCGAATTGAAGCATGGATTGCATTATGCATGCATGTATATTTCTACTATTACAAAAATCAGACTGAGCAGATCTCTCAGTTACTTTGGGATCCATGCTGAAGACTGAAAGTTATCCGCTCATCTTTCTTTTCTCCTTCCTATCTGCATTAGTTATTCATTTTTTCCAATGTATCCCTGTCGAACGGATACATATAATGCTAAATGCTAACAGTCATGTATAAGGGACAATTAAGTCACTCAAAACTGAAGGCACTTATGCATAACAAATAACACACATCTGACACTTGAATTCGGGTCCAACAGATATAGAACTAAAGTTTCCATATGTGAAACTCACCTTCCAACCTCAGGGCTGTAACCAATGCTATAATAGGTGAGAGAAGTCAATAAAAAGGACTCTAAGAATGAAAGTGGAAATTTTAGGATTACTGCAGGAATTGCAAAAGCCCACGCAGGATAGAAGCACAACTCTCTTTGTTTGTAGAAAACTTCAAGTCTTGATACGGTCATGCTCAATTCTGGAAATGCGTCAACGAATAATATAGTGAGAGTAAAAAATAAAGAACCCATATAATAATTTGCATGGATGATGTCAACAGCCATTTGAGTGCGCAGGAAAACGGTCATAGTCATTGAAGCAACTAAGAGAAGCTGCGGAGAAAAATAGTCGAAACAATAATGCTTTCAGGTATGAAGGATAAAAAATAATAATTATGAAAATTGATCATAGATGATGAAAGTCTAATACAAACATAACGTCAATTACCTGTACAGACTTAAACACATAAAGAAAAGAATTCCTCTTCATTAGAAGGAATTCCCTCATTGAGCAAGCTTTAAATAGTTCCCATTTACTTAGCGAGTATGTTCCAAAGGATAGAGAATCTCCGCAGCTTTGAGTCTTCTCAAATGGCTCCGAGAGCTCCTTATCTAGGCTGAGGCCAATTTTACTTTCTTTGAACTTTTGGATGAACTGATCAACAGAAACATAGCTGTAAGGTTGTTCCTTATCGTACCAGTACTGCGCTTGATCTTTTCTAGAGATTACCTGGAGCAGATAAAAAAAGTATAACCATTTAAGAAACCAATGAAGACGTGGAGACAATGACAACAATGAGCCTCACAGTCACAGTCCACAGTAACAGTGACAGGCATACCTCCTGCAGGAAGTCGGCAATTCCTTTTCTTTCCAGGCACCTAAACCCACAATTCTCAAAAAAACTGCAAATATAAGTGCGTGGGCCATGGTACACAACTTTCCCTTCTGCCATCAGAATAACATCATCAAAGAGATCAAAGATCTCTGGTGCAGGTTGAAGAAGTGAAATCAATGCAGTAGCATGGGTAATATGCACTAATTGCTGAAGGCAGGATACGACCTGGAAACTTGTAGAACTATCAAGCCCATTTGATATTTCATCCATGAATAAAGCGTTTGTCGGACCCACAATCATCTCTCCTGCGTTGAAAAGAAACTTGATTCTATTCAACCCAATCCCTGGACGTTTTTAAGTGCTACATTCTCCAAACATTTCTTGCCAAGGCGCAACCAAATGACACAAATTACCTGGTCTACTCTCAAACATACACTACCTGTTGTCAATCTCTTCTTTTCACCACCTGAGATACCTCTTCTTATGGCATCACCAACCATCGTGTCCGCACAGTTGTCAAGTCCAAGAATCTGAAAGTATGTTAACGTGAGTCCATGTTTCTAAAAGGTATTACTAAACAAATTAATAAGGTGTTCTTTCCTGTAGAAGAAAATAGTGATTAGTATTACCTTCAGAATATAATCTGTCTGAACGGTGCTTTCCATACCTTCAACCGATATTGCCTGTAAGAAACAATTTCAGAAAACATTTAGATCAATGGTCCACAGAACATTATGAAAAAGATTGGAAGTTATCTAATAAAATCTTGAATTTATTTCAATAGTTAAAAGAACAATTAAGGAATTTATTTCAATGGTTAAAAAGGAAAAAAAAACAATCATTCATATTCCAGAGTTGTTATGAATATAAATATATCAGGAAATTGGACTCAACTTCAATGGTTCATTCAGTTAGTTGCACCAGGTTAAAAGAATGATAAAGGCTGTCAATTTCAAATTGCATCGTATAAAACTAAATAAGAGTCTTGCTGTTTTAATTTTTACTAACGATTAAGATGCTCTAGTGGTTTAACTGGACGGTGAAAAGGTTTCTGATTTGTCAGTATTCTATCTGCATAAAGTATATTAAAATGGAAGAGCACTTCCATTTGAGCTTTGAAAATAAAATAGAAAGCTAAACAGAAACCTTCATGTAAGCATCTACATCAGGATTTGGAACTATCCCTGCCTCCTCCTCTCTTCGGCTGACTTTCTTCATGATTTCTTTGCAAGCATATAACAGATCAGAAATTACACCAACGGTAACTTATATCAAAATCACCATTTATATTGGCCATTGGGTACGCACCAGCTCTGCTTCCTATACCCTGAAAGCGTGCTGAAAAATCAAGTGTTTCTCTTACTGTCATCTCTGGAGTATGAAGATCAAATTGGCTAATGTATGCTGAGGTTTTCTGAGGATTAAACTCGTCCAGTCCATAACCATTGTAAGTTATTTCCCCTGAAACCTTTTACAAAAGAGAAGAAAAAGATAATAAGCAAGTGATAGCTTAGCAGTTAAGAAATCATGCTGCTTTAAGTTCTGACTTGCAACTTCGTATGTTGTTTCATATCATATCCTACCCTTGGGGAAAAAAGTAGAAAAACGAGTGAAAGACAAAAAACCAAGACTAACAAACTAATATGATTTCAGGAAAAGCAGCAATAAAAAAAATTGTGGTAAGTCCAAGCTCAAATCTCATAGCCAACACAATTATATTTTTTACAAGGTGACGGATTATAAGATTTTTACTAAAAAATATGGACAAAATTTCAGCCGAGATGTGAATGTGATAGAACTTAGAGCCACTGAATAAAGTTTATACATACACTAGAAAACCAATTTACTCTAAACCAAACACTAGTCCGAATACCAGGAATAATGGAGTGATGGTGCAGTAATGTTTCCTTTTGCTTTAGTTTTGCATTAATGATTGTGCTAATATTGACATTCTAAGATAAAAAAAAATAATAAAATGATAGTACATTGATGTCACCTTGAGATATTGACTTAGTTTCCCAGCAAGCGCCAGCAATAATGTACTTTTGCCACATACTGGAGGGCCAAGCAATAAAGTCATCCTAGATGGAATGAAATCCAAACAGAAGTTTAGTCAAACTTAGTAGTTAGTTCAAATGCCTTTATATATATATATATATATATATATATGCTTTATTCTCTTCTCTTGTTTAATTCAAAATGAAAATAAAAATAGAAGAGAGATCCATTCGAGCTTAAAAGCAAGAACTTATGTTGCTTGGACTCAGGTATGGGTGTCGGGTGCTAATGCATGTTTTAGACGTCTGACTCGTCAATAGCAACACGGCTGTGTGGCTAAATAGATGAGTCCGAGCAACAGAGGGGAGAACAATAGAAAGTATCCTCCCTCCCTCACTCCCTTACTTTCATCTTATTATTAAATATTTCATTTACCTACCTCCCAGGTTTTATGATGCCACTGATATTTTTTAGGATGCTTATCTTGGCCTCTTGTTTTGAACCTAATAGATTGGCTAAACCCTGTCACAACAGTAGAAAGCATAAATAATAAACTAGCAAAACTAACAACAAATAGAAACCATCCTATCCAAAAATAACGAATTGAAAATCATAAAGTCAAGGTGTAGGGTTCACACTTTAGAAAACACAAGGTAACTACACAAGGTTTGATTATAACTTGCAAGCAAGCTCAACAACCAAAAGTTTACCGGCTACCGCAACATCAAACTGAAATTAAGCCGGGAAGGCGATCATATCAGATGGAAACAAATGCACGGTAAAAATATCTGGTAGTAAATTATTCAAGATCTCAACAAATAAGAGCAGGATAACCAAGATTGATACATAGATATGAATGCTTGAGCCATCTCATGATTTAATTATAGACTTACTTCACATGACAAAAGCTAAAATTTGTAAACTCAAGGATTTTAGATGCTCAAAATGGTTATCTAGAAATCTGTAGAAGGAATCTATGCAATTAATGAGCGCTGATACTTACAGAAAAGACGCCTTTTGTGGCATTCCATAGTGTGGGAAGAGGTTTACCATAAACCAATTGGCACTCTGCTTGAACGCACAGATTTTTATATCTCACTTCCACAGTAGGCAACTGCACTCCAGCCCTGAAAATTAAACAGACTCAATCATGAATCAGATTAAAGAATTCATCAATGCCATAGGCAAAGACAGAAGAGAAAAAAAAATAAGGGTTACCTGTCAATTCTACGTCTAATTTTTTTCAACAAACGCAGATTATCATTTTGTACGTGTTTTATGAGCTTCTCTATGAACAAACGCCGCTCATCAGGTCCAAGTTTTGTGACATTAATAAGTCGTTTTCCTCTAATATTCCCGGCGGTGTCTGCTTTCCCGTCCATCTTGTCATCAAACAGCGCCGTAGTCATCCGTTCAAACGTTGGTAGTCTCTGAACTGCGGCCCATTCTGACTCATATTTATGAGCATCATCATAATCATCACTATCATCAGAAGTGAGAGGAGGTAAACTTGACACCTGACTTGGGATGCTCCTTGCAATCTCTGCTAGCTCAATTCTCATGGGTTGGGTCATTGTATTGTATGGAATGAAGCAAAGGGTTCAAAACATAACATGCAGAGAGTTAAGAGACAGAGAGAGATGGATATGTAGTAGGAAAGAAAGCTGGAAGGTAATGATCCGTTACATTCAAAGACAGGAGCCTCCAAATTATTCAGGTAAATCCAAAGCGAAGCGATGCGCCTTATGTATCAATCAATCATCATTACTTGAAAATGGAGTTGAAAGTCGAAACAAACAAGTCTACACTCTACCGGCAGAACTGCAAGGTGGAATAAATTACAAGGGCATTTGTCTTCTCTTTTATTATTATTATTATTATTATTATTATTATTATTATCATTGCTTTCGGACATTGTGAGGGAGGGGGAATAAGAAAGAAACATTATGTATTATCATAAGTAATAGATTTGACTAAAACGAATACATTTGAGATGCTGAAGAATTGTTTATAGTTGAACTCGACTTTTAAAATTTGCTTGAAATTATGAGCATATGTTGTAGTCAATTCCATGGTGATGATTGCAGCAAAGCTCCGTGTTATTTATTTATTATTATAGGTCATTAATAGAGGAGGTAAAATGAAGAAGCGGCAGTGGAAATTAACTGGAAAAAGAAATCCCTGATTAAATCATATGGTTGGCTGCGATTGCAATGAAAGCAGCCGCTCGCTCGCTCGCTCGCTCGCTCTTGCATTGCATCTAAACCTAAAGAATGATGGATTGGAAACAATCTCCACTAACGTATCATCATTTTTTTAACACTTTCCCAATTCACTCCCTCACCTTCACCTCCTTTGACTTTGAGTTGAACATTATTTCAACAATTTTATTTTATCTAATTTTATTACATAAACCCTTTTATATCTGCCTGGAATGGAAAAACGTTACTATCACAATATTAGCCATCTGCAATCGTCGCTCATGCTTTTACCTGCAAAAAAGACTAACCAGTCCGTACGTGTCAAGAGAGGAGATGGACTCAAACTACAGATTAGCTAGTCATGCTTCTTTTCATCGCATTACGTCATTCAAACACCCTGATCCTAGATATGGATAGATTAGTCATTGCCTCAAACGGATAAGTTACGTCCCACCCTTTATCCAAAATTCAAATACTAATGTTACGATCGGTTGGAATGCAATAGAGCGGTAATAGAATAGATGGGAATAAAATAGAGCATAAAGTGAAATAGTTATATATAATAATTTGGTTAAGTAAAATAGAATAGTATGAGATTCTAATATTCTAAAATAATTTCTTATTTACTAAGGGCCCTCAAAATGCCTATTCAATAGTTTTTCAGAATAAGACCGTAATACATTATTCCACGAAATAACCATTTTATGAATCAAACAACTGTATTATTGTAAGACGCGAAAATATAACTATAATAAAATTCCTATTATACTGAACCAAACACTTGTAAATAAAATTCAACCTCTAAAGGTAGGGCAGGGCAAGGCAGGACAAGCAAACTGATTACATAGATGATCCATAAATATAAAAACGTCCATGTAATTTTATCAGTCAAGCAATCAAACGTCAAAAGCAAATTTCAGCAGTGGCCTCTTCCAGTATTCCTTTCCCCTTTCACTTTATGCTACAAGAAAAGAAATCCCGTCAAGCCTAGCCTTCTTGTAAATTTAAACGACTGAGGCATATATAGGACGGCAGCAAAGGCAGTTATCATAAACAATGAAAATGCCCCTCCCAGAGACGGATTATTTGAAGAAGTACATTATTGTGCTGAAGATGTATTATATTGGGTTCTTAACCAAACATAATTATACAGTACCGAAAAAGAACACAAGGAATTAAAGATACTCAACCCCAGGCAGGCAGCTTCAAGGAGATATTATCATTATATAGCATTTTAGCAATAGTTGCAAGACATCTATTCTGGCAACTTAAAAAATTTGGTAATTTCAACTGATATTTGGACAAATTGGCAAAGTGGATAAGGATGCAAGAACATAGTCAAACTTGTAAACAGAATTATGTTTCTCCTTCTGTTTATAAGCGATATAATTTATCATCTGTGGGGTTAAAAAAAAAAAAAAACTCATTTATCCAAAAAAATAAATAAATAAAACAACCTCTTTCCACAGCACATGACAGTTAACAGAAAGAACATTACATCTTTGAGATTTCACCAAAGTTAACGTTTGCATTTTTAGGTATCTGAACTACCCCCTACTGTACATAAAATAAAAATACCCACAAGCTTCCAGCAAAACATCAATGAACCCCAAAAGATTCCAGTCACAGAAAATCTACGAGCAGAGGCAGTAATCAGCCATCCAGGACCCCTTCTAGAAAAATGCAGCAGCCGTTCAATCAGTGACTCAATTCATGAAGACCCATTAACATTGAAAAAAACAGTCATGCTTATCTAATGCGATCATGGGATAAATACAGCAGAAGCAGTTGCATTGCCACTGGTTTCATTAAAGTAGATTACTGAGTACGCAACCATTATTAAGCAACTCCAGCTTTAGTTGCTCCAAATCATAGATCTTGTCATTCATACCTTCCTTTCTATATGCCTCCACCATGATGGAGAAGGTCAACGCATTTGGTTGGCATTGTTTATCTTTCATTCGATTAAAAACTCTCTCCATCTCAATCAAATCCTCCACCTTTGCACATGCAGAGATTACAGCATTGTAAAATGAGGTATTTTCAGGTATCTCAAACTTGGCAGCCAACTGAACACTGCTAATAACTTTATGAAACAGGCCAGCATTGGCATATCCATTGATGAGGCAGCAAAAGGTCTTAGTGTCTGCTTTCATCCCTTCAGCACGCATTTGATCAAACGTATATTCCATGTGTTTTGCATTCCCCACATCAGCAAATGCCTCAATGACATTGTTGTAAGTAGAGGTTGTCCATGGAAATTGAAGCTTACGCATGTATTCCATCACAGATGACATTTTATCATACATTCTTTTCTTCCCATAAGCACCAATCAAGATATTGAAAGTGCGCGTTTCTGGCTCAATTCCAAAATTACGGAACTTCTCATACCATCTCTCCATCATATCAATCTGACCTTTGTTACCAAACACACTGAGGATGATGTTCATTGTCCATACATCAGGTTTGCTCGCTGAGCTCTCCAACATGCCAGATAGCACTTTCTCCATCAGGTCAAATTTCCCCGCCTTACCATATCCACTTAACACTATGTTTTGGGTAACCGTATTTGGAGTTATCAACCGCTCATCCATTTCCCCATACAGTGACTCAACCAAGTCGAATTGCGAGGCATCAACACAAGCCTTAATTAAGGTACTGTAGGTGAAGACATCAGGCTGACAACAAGGGAGGGTTTTCATTTGGTTAAGTGTTGAGAAGGCATCGTCAATGAGATTATTTCGACAATAAGCTGCGAGCAATGCTGTGTAAAGCTCAGGAGTAGGTTCACATCCTTCTTGAACCATTTCATCAAAAAGCTGACGGGCACGATGGGGTTGTCCGGATTTTCCAAGAAGAACAAGTAGTTTCATATAGGTGCCTTCTTTTGGTTGATAAAAGGGTTGATCTCTTAGCATCTCAAATACCTGAATATTAAAATTGGCTACCGTCACTCACGCAAGAAGATAGCAATCATATCCACTTGTTTATATCACAAGAAAGAATCCTAAGACTGCTAAAAGGGAACTGTTTTTATCCAAAAAAATAAATATTTTTCAAATGTTATCAAGATGCTTGACGTCTGTACCAGCATTTGTAAGTAAGAGAATACATTTTAGCATTTCTAAACTAACAAGAATCAGCTCAAAAAGTTATAATACATTGTGGCATTAGAACTTGGTACAGTCAGAGTTCGAAAAATGAAGAAGAGGAGAATTACAGAGTCACCTGGAGAGCTTGAAGCCACTGCTTCTTGAGGATGCAATCGGATAAGGTTTCGGTGACGGTGCAGACCCATGTCTTAGCGTTGTTCTTGCGGTCCAGTTTCTTCCTGAGATTCCTGAGGGGGGTTTTCTTGGAAGAGGCAGGAATAAAATCGTGTGCTAGGCCAGGGTACTCTCCTTGCTTCCAGTGCCTCTGCCTCTTCTTATCAGAAACAGAAGAGGGTACAGCAGCAGCAGCGACTGCAGATAGAAAAAGGATGGAGTTTGGAGGATTGGGCGTGCTGTTGTTCTTGTTCTTGGGCAGAGGAGAGTAAAACAGAGAAGAAGAAAAGGAGAGGGACATTGACGATGCCATGCTTTTTTGCTTTTTATCACCTGCCGCAAAGCCCAGGAATAGTCTAGTCTAGGCTGCAACTGCCGCTGAGGGATGAGAGCAAAGTCGACCTTTGCTTTGCTTTTGGACTTCGGAGGCGGCAGCAGCAGCAGTTTAGTTGAGTTGGTTTAGCCAAAATATCTTTTCCTCTTTGCCGCTATTTAGAAAGAATAGGATAATTAGTCTATAGCCTAGATTAAAAATCCCAATCCGTAAAAAGAATTAATCTTTGAAGGAAAAAAAAAATGCACAAATAATTGGAGGATGCTTTTTTTTTTGCCCTTTTTTCCTTACGGATAAGATAAAATTTCCTTAGTTATCTGAGCTGATAACAATTAACACATGAAATCAATTCAGTCAGTACATTATATAATTTAAATTTCTATTTTCTCAAGGTTCTTATTGTTTCTGGTATTATGTCCCTGACTTTGTGGCATTGGGAAAAATGCAAATTTACAATTTTGATAATGCGTGGATTGCTATCAGCATATGGGAGACGCAACGCAAACCCACTTCAGCAGCTGGACCCATCGGCGCTGCATGCCTGCCCACGCCGTGGTCGTATTTTCAGCTTCAAAGCAGAAATATGTACATCTAAAGTTCCAAATCATCATCCGGCTTTGTTTTTCAACATTTGCTTAAACATTCCAACAGAATGCAAGTGTCCACTACTTGTTGTCCCTTAATAGTACTCATATCAGATTGATTCCTTGTTTTTCTTTCATATTCTCCATCCGAGCAACAAAAATTGATAAAATTCAACTATAGGACCAAATCCAAAAAATAATATAGAATCCATATATAGACTTAGACCTGTACAGAAAATCTAGTGCCAATGGCGTCTCATCATAATGATCTTCTTTACAGACACAAACTAATCTTCTCTGGAATCTAGAAGCAGATATGTAATTCAAAGCTCCAAAAAAAAATTCCCTCAGTTGCCTGCATCTGCTGCAAGTCTTCAATCTCAACTATTATAGGCCATTCCAAGGCAAAAGAATCTTAACAAATGTAAGGATAGTGGTCACGTTGCCTTTGTTCTCAGCTTCTAAAAGCATTTTGCCCCCAAGTCTAGGGTTTATGGTGCATTCTGCTGTCCAACCTTGGATTCCGGAACGTCACTCCGATCGGCATCAGAATTTTTCCTCTGCAGATTAGCATCTGAATTCACAGCCTGATTCCTTCTGCGTCTTCTATCCTGAAAATTTTGTCCAGGATGAGTCAAGCTATAGGTACAATTGTAAACTGGGCGTTCTCCTAGCAGTAAATTTATCTCAAGGCGAGAATTTTCTATATCATCCAGCCTGGTACTTTCAACATCCAGCACAATCATCGTTTTTGTCAGGAATACAGTGCCACTTCCACAAGTTTTCTTTGATAAAACTATACTAGTATGATTAGCTGATTGTTGTAAAGTATCAGAATCAAACCTCTTGAGGAATAGGATACTCCTCTGATTCAAGCATGTGAACAACCTGACTCATCTTCGGTCTTTTATCAGCATCAGGATCAACACATCTCAAAGCAGTCAAAAGAGCCCGTTTAAGAGCACTAGTTGATGGTCTGGTCTCAATGTTAGGGTCAACTACTTCCTCTGAGCGTCTGAGTTGAACCATCATCTTTAGCCACTCAACCGTATTTACCTGAGAGTTAACCATACAGCAGGATCAAGTCAAAAGAACTTTATATCAAAGCATGCTATATCCTTAGTTATTGGATAGGAGGAATGAATAAACAAAAGCGTCAGAGATAAAACTGAAATCATGAAGTAATCAATGCAGCAGAGAGCTTTAAAGTAATTTTAAGCATATATCAGGTACATAGGAATTAAAGACTTATAAAGCAAACATCTATCAGGTAAAAGTACATGAATAATAAAAGCATCTGATAACAAATAACTCATCAGGACAAGCACAACATATAAAAGCCTCCTTAAAACCTATGCTGATAAAAATGTGCTCCACAATACCTCAGGCTGAGGGCGACCATAATCAACTGGGTATCTCCCAGTAATTGCTTCTAAGAGCACAACGCCAAAGCTATAAACATCACTCTTCTCATTCAGGAGGCCAGAGTTGGCATATTCTGGAGCAACATAACTGGAAAATTTTGCAAGCAGGAGGAAAAGACTCCATTAACCAATGACTTTTGGCTTCTTTAATTATTCAACTCCTTACTCCTTAGGAGTAAAAACAAAAAGAAGAGAAAAAACAATGCTAAAACTAAAAAGATAAAGAATAAACAAGTGAAAGTTGAAAAATTCACGGTGGTTGAATGTAAAGGAAGGGCATCACTCTCACCCAAAGGTACCCATAACTCTGGTTGTGATATAACTTTTCCCATCACCTAGCAATTTGGCCAGACCAAAATCAGATATCTTAGCATCAAAGTTGTCATCGATCAATATATTACTTGATTTTATGTCTCTGTGCACAACTTTTGGTTCAATAGCCTCATGCAAGTATGCCAACCTGCAACATTTAGTTTTCAGTAACAAATGAGATTACAGCAAAGGTAAGCATTAACGGCTTGTTAAACGTAGACTTACGCCTTGGCAGTGCCAAGAAGAATCTTTATGCGAGCCTCCCATGTAAGATATCCTTTGTGACATATATCTCCACGAAGCCATTGCTCCAAATTGCCATTATTGACATATTCGTAAACCAACAACCTTAGTTTTACAGCAGAAAACTACAAACATCAGTAAATATCTTTCCTTTCTATGCCACATATTAAAAGAACATTGACACATCTCATACAGGGGTACAAAGTCACAAGCAGCCCCCTTAACTTTCCAAATCACATGGAATACATAAAACAACAGGGTACCTTTGTGTGCCCTCGATGCAGAACCCAAGGAGTCGAACCAAGTTTTTATGCCGCACATGACCAATGGCTTCAACTTCCACCCTGAAATCCTTGTCAGCTTGTCCCCTAAGAAAAAAACATAGAATCATTATCAGCTAATATTACAAGCTGCGGACAGAACGCAAACAAAAGGATTAATGTTCCATGGAAATAAGCTTCTCTGCCACATACGAATTGTTAAGGAGTTTTTTGACAGCTATAGGGGTCCTATTAATCAGATTGCCTCTATAAACAACTCCATATCCACCATCACCAATAATATTCTCCTTTGAAAACTGGTTAGTTGCAAGGTGTAGGTCCCTAAGAGTGAACCAATGACCCCAGCCCAGATGCGAAAATTCAGGCAGGCCAGACAAAGGTGAAGGAGCAGTCAAAGGATGTGAAGAAGGCCTACATGTGGAAACTGGCCCAGTGCCTCTCTCTTCTCTTGGTTGAGATTGTTGAACATCTTTCTCCACATGATTAAAGGAACTTGACTGGCCACTCTCACCTCCATTATCTACATGAAACAAAACCTTCTCTGAATCTCTGTCACTGAATTTATCATTAAGGGTGTTCAGACCACCATTTTTCGCTGAAACTTGATCAACTCTTATCTCTTTAATTTCCTCTGAAACATAAGGCGCTTGCTTTACAGGAAGCATGTCATTAGGCCTTCTTGATTTCTTTCGAAAACTCAGCC
Organism: Adansonia rubrostipa; assembly: GCA_038381775.1. NCBI lineage: Eukaryota > Viridiplantae > Streptophyta > Magnoliopsida > Malvales > Malvaceae > Adansonia > Adansonia rubrostipa. The sequence continues at coordinate 4,853,289 of JBBYHM010000003.1, read as the reverse complement.
ACAGAGATACGCCGAGGATAACTAAAAAAGCCACCCCTAAACCAATTACGATGAGTACCCACAACTGCAGACCAATGTAAGTTTTTGAGAGAGTTCTATTCAGATAAGAAGCCATTTTCACCAACACCAAGATGCCTGAAAAATGGTTAACTAAAACAATTTAAAAACATAAACGGCATCTAATAGTAACTAAAAACAGCTACATATTTTGCATTTATTCGAAATATCAATTTGATTTATGACAAAATATTCCAATAAAACTTCCCTTCTAATCTCATAAGATATTAAACTGAATATATGTGCATAAATGAGAAAAAGAATGGCGAATAAGTTTAAGGGGGAAAAAATCCTGTACATGGGAAGCATATCCCATATTTCACGGTAAACGAGTAACGTGAGAAAGCAAATATAGAAAACTATGGAGCAACAGAGTGATAAGACACCAGACCTTGAACCACAATCAAGTTTTCGAAAAGAACCCAAAGACCCTTCAGCCACAGAAAGAAGCTCAAAGATAAGCAGAGAATTTCTTTAAATCAAAGTCCACCGGCTACCAAAACTTTTTCAAATAATAAACAAATATCAAAATCCAATAGAAAGAGAAACAGAAATGGGCATCACATTTCCAACACACCCCCTACATTTGAAGAATCGTCACACATAATGAAACATTCAGACCGAACCAGCTATCATATTTCCAATCAAAGAAGGCCACAAATTTCAGACATCATTTGGCATGATCAATAAAAAAGAAATCAAAACTTTGAGCATTAGATGCCAATAAACGCAATGAAGAGCAAATCAATCACAACATACCTCGTTGAAACACTGCTAGTAAGAGGCAAAAAGGGGGGGGGGGGGAGCAAAATTTAGGAGCTCGGATTTTTATAAAGTCGTAAATACCATTGTGAAGCACTAGACAACGGGGTGCTGTATTGTCAAATAATAAGGAAAGGATTTGTATAGGGTTTCGAAGAGTGTGGATTTTTGAGAAATGGGTTTGGATTCGGGGAATGGGTAAGTAAGAAGAAGATGTGAAGTTGTCAGAGGTAGGTAATGAGGAAAGACATGGCTTTATATTAACAGCTTACACAACAAATTGGAATTTGGAAGCTTTCTCTGCCGTATTTTCACTTTAATTTACTTTTATCTTTTTTCTCTATGTATGCATTGGAAACAATTTTAAAAGGGGTGTTGAAAGTGACACATAATCTGAAGCTTGCTTATCGCAGTATAAATAGAAAAATAGATAGCCTCTGTGGGTCATATTTGTTCTTTAATCATGTAAATATGGTGCTATTTCTGGTACAGTAATAGTAGTTTATTTATCAGTAAAACACTAACTTAAAAAATGAACAAAAAAAGAAAAGAAAGAAAGCATGATTACAATACAAGAGGAGACAAAGTGAAGCGTGAAGGAAGGAAAGAAAAAACAAAAGATTAAAAGGTGAAATTAAAACTGAACAATATTTGATGCTCCTATCTCATTATGATAATTTCTTTATTAATTTCCATGTAATTTTATAGTATTTTAGTATGGAATAGAGAGGAGACGTTAATTTATGGTTTTTGAAAACCAATCCATAGCCATAGTTAAGTCAATATGTTGTGTTAGTAGACGTGTGTAGATGTCTATTTTTTGTCAATAACAAATGACAAAGATACCTTAGGATAGATACTTTGTAACAGATACTTTAGTATAGACAAGTACTCTGACACAAGCACCTTGGCACAAATACTTTAGAACAAATATTTTGGCACAAGTATTTTAGAGCAAGTACTTTCGTACAGGTATCTTGGAAGAGATAGTTTGTCATAGGTACTTTGGCACATTTACTTTAGCACAGGTATTTTGAAATAGGTGCTTTCTCACAGGTACCTTAGCACATGTATTTTAGAACAGGTGCTTTCGCATAGGTATCTTGGAATGGGTACTTTGGCACAGGTACCTTAGCACATGTACTTTGACACAGATACCTTAAAACAGGTATTTTGGAACAGGTGCTTTCGCACAAGTATCTTAGAACAGGTGCTTTCGCACAGGTACCATAGCACAGGTATTTTGGAACATGTGCTTTCGCACAAGTATCTTAGAACAAGTACTTGGCACAGGTACTTATCATAGGTACTTTGGCACAAGTACCTTAGCACAGATATTTTAGAGCAGGTGCTTTCGTACAGGTACCTTAGCATAGGTATTTTGGAACAAGTGCTTTTAAACAGGTATCTTGGAACAGGTACTTTGGCAGAGATACTTTAGCACAGCACTTTTTGGTAGTACCGTTACTTAGTACAATAAGTTTTACGTAATAAAGACCGTGGAGTCAACCCTAGAAGGTTGATAGGATTCTTAGGTTTTCTCCATGTTTGGGATTTCTTGGAGAGTATGGCTTGGAGGCTCGGATATGGAAACTGTTAAAAAGTATTTTTCTTAACCTTTCCCTAGAATATAAGTGTTATCTTTCTTTTTTGTTGCACTGGCAGTATATTCTTAAGCGTGCTATCATATAACAATGTCCGCTTTATGTTACCAAAACATCCCTAAGGGAGCAACTTCCATAATCACCTTAACCCACAACTTTTGTAACTTACTCCTCAATTCATTACTTCTGTAACTTTAATCTGAAATCACAACTTCTATAACTTTTATCTCAACCTACTATACTTGTAACGTTTACCTCAACCCATTACTCTCGTAACTTCTCTTGGAGAAGCTATAAATAGGGATTTAAAGGTTTCATTGAGGCGCTTTTTTTTTTTTTTTTGGATCTTTGGGCAAAACTTATAGCTTTAAAGAATTCTCTATAACTCTTTTTCTCTGAAATCCTATAACCATCGTAACCTTCACCATCTTTAGCCATTTGCCACTTTTATTATTACCGCCTGCCACCGTACTTGTCTTCCAGGGACTGCTCCAATCTTCCTATCCACTATCTCTTTATTACATTTCATTTTACTAGTTTGCAACGTTTTCTCGTCCATTCAAAAAGAACCCATTATATTTTGGCAACTCTGCTAAAGAGGAACAATTGCATTAAGTAAAACTTTTCTGACTTTGCTTCATCGAAGATATGGAAAATTCTACCAAAAACCAAAACACAATAGTCCCATCTTACATCCAATATCTGGTGAAGATGATGAAAGCCAATGAAAAAAGAACGCAAATGCTTGAAGAAAATAATAAAAAGATGATAGAGACGATTTCTCACTTTACATCCTCCTCCAATGTTATTACCTCACATGTCCAGCCTACGAATAATGGAAATGGAGAAAACACCTCTGATGCCTCTAACCCTATACCCTTTGGAACTCTTGGCTTAAACAACGCTACTATCCCTACACTAAACACCAACAACCAAACTACTCCAGCTAGAAACTGAACTTAAGTTAGAACTTCCACATTGGTGGCACAAACTACTGAAACACAAACCTTCGTTACAAAGGAAGAGCTCAAGATGTTGCTTGATCAAAAGAACAAAAGCCTTAGGTTTTCTGAGTTTGATCTTAAGCTTCCATATCCTGCTAGGGTAGCTGCTAAACCATATCCAAAAGACTATACTAGTCCTAAGTTCGAGTAATTTAATGGAAAGACAGGTGATGCTGCGAACATGTGATGAAGTTTGCAGAAACTTTTGGAGTAGCAGGTTTGGATGACAATCTTAAATTGAAAGAGTTTTCTAATTCTCTCACTGAAAAAGCCTACACTTGGTATGTCAACCTTACTTCTGGCTCTGTGGAGTCTTGAAGTCAAATGTGTAGGATATTGGTGAGAAATTCTTCTCTACTTAAGGGAAAATCAGTCTTGTTGACTTGGGTAGGGAATATCAAAGACCAAAGGAAGATGTCATGGATTACATCCAACGTATTAGGGAAAAGGTATTAGATTTACAAGAAGCACATGATGAGAAAGAATTGGTTAAAGTGTGTATCCAAGGAATGTTTGATGAATTTCAACTTCATTTACAAATTTATCACTACCTTCTTTTTCAAGTTTGGTGGAGGCTGCAAGGAGAACCACCAATACTATCATGGGGAATAATAAACGAATCTATCACTTTCATTAAAGAGAGAGTGGCTTCTTAGTTAGAAATAAAAAGAAATCACATAAGAAATTCAAACCTGGCTAGGATAAAAAGGTCTTTCCAGCGCCATTTCTATGCTCTGCAGAAAAAGTTCTTGATCTCTTGAATAAATGGGTGAATGAAGGTAGTGTACGTTTACCTAATGTTGAGCGTCAACCTACTAATGGAGAAAAAGCAAATCCCATATATTGTCATTTCCATAAAACCATGGGACATCCTACAAAGGAATGTAATGCTCTAAGGAAAATTTACCATGGAAAGATGAAGAACAACTAAATGCTGATCAAAAGGTGTGTTTCCAAATTTAATGAAGTAATTGTTATTAGTATTGTTCATATGTATTTGGAAGTAGTTTTCTATTGATATTTAAATATATCATAGCAAAATTTGAATTGCTGCTTCACCTTGCATATATATGATACCTGATTGATTGAATTAATTATTCTCCATAACACTGAGTTGAGAGAGCTTACCTTATCAATAGCATTAATTTATAGAGTGGTAGACCATTGTGACTTGATGCACCATTTTTGTCGTAATTTTATTGGCAAATTTTCACATGTGGAAACGTTAACTATTATGGTCTCATGTGCCACTTCTATTACTTTCCTATGTACAAGTTTTTTGCAATGGAGAAGTCAACCATTATGGTCCTGTACATATTTTCGTCACTCTTCCCAACACGAGTACTCTTAATAGAGAAGTCAGCTGTAATGGGCCCATGCGCCACTTCTGTTACTCTTTCATATACAAGTTTTTCTAATAGAGAAGTCGATTGTTGTGGCCTCTACACCACTTCCGTCACTCCCCATAACGCCAGTATGCTTAATAGAGAAGTTGGCCATTGTGGTCTCATCACCATTTTCGCCACTCTCTCATATATAAGTTCGTCTAATGGAGAAGACCGTTGTGGTCTCTGCACCACTTCTGTCACTCCCCATAACACAAATATACTTAATGGAGAAGTTGGCCATTGTGGTCTCATGCACCACTTTTGTCACTTTCTCATAAATAAGTTCTTCCAATGGAAAAGTCGACCGTTGTGGTCTCTACGCCACTTTCGTCACTTTTTTCAACGTAAGTATGCTTAATGGAGAAATTGACCATTGCAATCTTATGCACCACTTCCATTATTTTCTCATATGCAAGTTATTCCAATAGAGAACTCGACTATTATGGTTTAATGCACTATTTCTAACATTCTCTCGCGTACAAGTTCTACCATTGGAGAAAATTACCATTATCATCTTGTGCGCTACTCTATTTACTCTCATATGGATAAGCTTCTTTAAAGGTTTAAGTCAATCACCACTCATACAAAGCTCTCATTCTTCAAGTATAATATGCTCTTTATATGCATGCTAAAGCCTACATGTTGCTAACATCACACACACCAAACATCATGCTATGATGCCATATTCGTTCTTATACATTTTATTTCGATCAATGTGTGGGTTACCATACGAAAAAATTCCATACAACAAGAAGTGTAGAAGTACTAGAAATTTTTTTCGAGTAAAATAAGTATAGTGTAGAGTTTAAAGAAGCAGGGAAAGGATAAGTCCAACATAAATGAGTATTGCAAGATAGTCATGCAGTACGCAATAAAGATAGTCTAAAGTAAATAGCCTATGTAAGTTCCTACCTTACCATTGTGGAGGATAAAGATTTTCAAAATAATGTCAAAAAGTCAGATAATTAAATATACTTCATAATTTAACCATGATAAATAGTCATAATGCTATTCACAGGATTGTTCCCGCAAGTAACACTATTTCCAACTCGCGAGTTTAATGCTGCATGGTAGCATATTGTTATTTCGCTTGTGCAATTCTGTATGAAGTATTTGGTTTCATGTATGTAATTTCGCGAGCAGTAATTTGTTATACACATAATTTGTCCCACTGTGTTAATTGTATTTTATTTAAAAAAATTTATTATAAATTTTATATTTATTATTATTATTATTATTATTTCTTTTCTCTATTAATTTCTTACTTTTTTTTTGTTTTTTAATTATTAGCTTCTTCATTTATGGTTTCTATTTCAATTTTATATTTATTAGCATCATTATATCATATTATTATCTTAAATAAAATTATTTATTACAATTATTTTCAATGCATGAGAATTTTTTTTGGTTAAAAAAATTCTCATGCAGGGGGCAAAATGTAGAAGTCTATTTTCGGTGAATAACATATGACAAAGATACCTTAGGATAGATACTTTGAAACAGGTACTTTAGTATAGATAAGTACTCTGGCACAAGTACCTTAGCACAAGTACTTTAGAACATATACTTTGGGACAGGTACTTTGGAGCAGGTACTTTCGTACAAGTATCTTGGAAGAGGTACTTTGTCACAGGTACTTTAGCACAGGTACTTTGGCACAGGTACTTTAGCACAGGTATTTTGAAACAGGTGCTTTCGCACAGGTACCTTAGCACATGTATTTTGGAACAGATGCTTTCGCACAAGTACCTTGGAATAGGTATCTTGGAACAGGTGCTTTCGCATAGGTATTTTGGAACAGATACTTTGGCACAGGTACCTTAGCATAAGTACTTTGGCACAAGTACCTCAAAACATGTATTTTGGCGCAGGTATATTGGAATAGGTGCTTTGGCATAGGTGTCTTGGAATAGGTACTTTGGCACAAGTACCTTAGCACAGGTACCTCAGAACATGTATTTTGGCATAGGTATATTGGAACAGATGCTTTTGCACAGGTATCTTAAAACAGGTACTTGGCACAGGTACCTTAGCACAGGTATTTTGGAACAAGTGCTTTTGCACAGGTATCTTGGAACAGGTACTTGGCACAGGTATTTTGGCACAAGTACCTTAGCACAAGTATTTTGAAATAGGTGCTTTCGCACAAGTACCTTAGCATAGGTATTTTGGAACAAGTGTTTTTAAACAGGTATGTTGGAATAGGTACTTTGGTAGAGATACTTTAGCACAACACTTTTTGTAATAGCGTTACTTAGCACAGCAAGTTCTACGTAATAAAGACCATGGAGTCAACCCAAAAAGGTTGGCAAAATTCTTGGGTTTTCTCCACATTTGGGATGTCTTGGAGAGTATGGCTTGGAGGCTCGGATATGGAAACTGTTAAAAAGTGCTTTTCTTAACCTTTCCCTAGAATACAAGTGCTATCTTTCTTTTTTGTTGCACAGGCAGTACATTTTTAAGCGAGCTGTCATATAACAATGTCCACTTTATTTTACCGAAACATCCCTAAGGGAGTAACTTCCATAATCACTTTAACCAACTACTTTTGTAACTTACGCCTCAACCCACTACTTCTGTAACTTTCATCTCAACCCATCACTTCTGTAACTTATATATCAACCCACAACACTTGTAATGTTTACCTTAACCCACTACTTTTGTAACTTCTCTTGGAGAGGCTATAAATAGGGATTTCAAAGTTTTATTGAGGGTTTTTTTTTCTTTTCTTTTTTAGGATCTTTGGGCAAAATTTATAGCTTTAAAGAATTCTTTACAACTCTTTTTCTCTGAAATCCTATAACCATCGTAACATTTACCATCTTCAGCCATTCACCACCATGAAAGCAAAGAGAGAGGAGAGGGACTGGCACAGCAATAGAACGAGAGGCGTCTGTATCACGGCTAGATTTATTACTGTCTGCCATCATACTTGTCTTCCAAGGACTGCTCCAATCTTCATCTCCACCATCTCTTTATTACATTTCTTTTTACTAATTTATAAAATTTCCTCGTCCATTCAAAAAAAACCAATTCCAATGTGCATGGAGCATAGTCAAAATCAAAAGGAACAGAATGGACAACAGTAGCATAGCGCAGGCGCAAAGCACACCTGCTGCAGGTTTTTGATTGACCTTTGTCCTTGTCCTTGTGTGGGTAAAACACCCTTGCTTCGGCTTGATAATAATACAATAAGATTTAACAACGCCGTTAATCTTTAATAATAATAATAGTCTATGGAGGTCATATTTATATCTATAACATATAAAGACATGGTGTACTGGACATGTGAGAAGAAAACTCCTCAGCTAATCATTCATTCGTTCATCATGGTTTATACACATATGTAAGCGCAGTCTCAGCCAAAAAGAGCTGCGTGATGCATCCTAACTGGGACATTTCACAAAACAAAACCAACATTTGGTTTGCATTGCTTTGCTTGGGTTAAGCCAGAATTAATTAAGAACATATATCTTGTGTAACTCTTGTTTCTACAAAAGAATTAATACACATATATATATATATATATATATATATATATATATGGACTTGCAATATTGTTGGATAAAACTTTGGTAAGCAATTGGAATGGGTCCATTATTGTAGAAATGCAACTGCATCCCCTCGAATTAAAGTCAAAGGCCTAGGCCTCAAATTGCTTCAGATATCAAATGCAATACGCAAACTGAGAGATCTAACCAGCCAGCCATAACAAATATAATACTAGTAGTTGTAGTCGAGATGTAATTAGTTCTACTTCTTCTAGTTCTTCTTGTTATTAGTGAATTATAATCAGGGATTTTATCCACGTGTTGTCGACTATGGCTTGGCTGGCATTTGCCACTTTTTCTTTCATTGCCGTCCACCATCTACTAATGCTGAATTCACGAGCGTTTAATTTGCACAACATAAAAATTTTTATTTTTTCTATTATACGGTTATTATTAGATACACTATAATAAAAATTACTAACTTTGTAAACAAAAATAAAATATCATTATATATATCTTATTTATTTAATTTTTATCTTTTAAAATATGCATTAAAAATATTAAGAACACATCATAATTTTTTTAATCAGCGGTCCATTTACGTGGTAACGATTCTATATAATAATATCTTCTCAATTAAAGAGTAAAAAATGGTTCTCATTATGAATTTCAACCATTCAATCAATAAATCCATCCATCCGTGTAGGTATAGTACTTGGCATTGATATACTATGGTCGAAGAAATAACACGGCATTTGCCAGTTGTGCTGTGACCCGACCCGACCCTAACCCCAATCCACCCCCTCTCGTCCTGAGTTCCTCAGTCTTCGTTCGTTCGTTCTTCCTCTAAACATAAACACCGACTTTTCCTAACCTAATTCCCAAATTAGTTGAGATTTGCAGCCAATGCATCTGCCGGTAACTATCTCCTCTCTCTTTCCCTTCATTTTTCTTTGATTATAGAACAAAATATTTATAGATCAGAAACAGATCTATCTCAACACCATTAATCTATATTTCTTGCTTGCAGGTAATAACATACTTATACCATACTACTAGTCTCTCTACTCTCTACTCTACTAATAATTGGGTTGGATTGGATTGGATTGTCATAATTCCACTGCTTTCTGATTTATTTCACCGCTTAAACTAAAACTACTTGTTCGTAACCACTCTCTATCTTTTTTTCTCCCCCTCCCCCCCCCCCACACAAAAAAAAGGGAGTTCTTAGTCTCCTGTATAGTCCTATGTGTTAGACTGCATTTGATATTTGGTGCAACCAAAGGAAAGGAAAATGATAAACAAGCCGCTTGTTTTGACTTATCTCTACCTATTGATCTACGTTTTGCTTTCTTCCGGAGTTATATTGTACAACAAGGTAACGCCCTTTCCTATCTCCAATCTCCATCTCCATTTCATCTCATTCGCTCTTCATTTTGCTTTTCATTTTTTATTTTTTTATGTTCTCTGTAAATTTTTGAGCTCATTACCATAATGTCATGCAATAAAAGCCCTAAATTGTTCAAGCTTTATTAAGAGATCTGTTCTAATGGTTAGGCTGCATGTAAAACAATCCATGACTGTTATGTTTCATTTTTGGTTTTAGGAATGAACCATTCATTGTGAAATTCACCGTCTCCGTTTTTGTTATTGCAGTGGGTTCTATCTCCCAAATACTTCAATTTTCCATTTCCTATAACATTGACAATGATTCATATGGCATTCTCTGGACTTGTTGCCTTCTTTCTTATCCGTGTTTTCAAGGTATGGCTGACTTGCAACTAAATTCAATTTCCCCTCCTCCATTTATTCTTCCTTTTCTTCTAATAATGCCATTGCCATGCCAAGTACCTAAGGAATGTCTTCATGCTAAACTGGTGAATGCAAAATAGCAGACTCCCATCTCACCATTACATGCAAGTAACTATAGGAATGACAAGTTTGCCATAATAATATGGTGACATTTTCCTCATTTCCAAAAGGTAGTTGCCTCTCATTGTATTGAATTACACTAAAGAGGCCCGTGTTTTTCAGTGTGTATGTTACTTCAGAAGCAAAAATAAAATTGATACCACTATTATCATATTTCTTTGCAAACTCCATTTTCCATTTTTGTGCTTAGCTTGGTAATACGTTTTCTTCTCTCTCAATCTCAACATGCAGGTTGTAGCTCCTGTCAAAATGACATTTGAAATGTAAGTGCATTTCTTTATCCAAAGTTGCCATTATTCATTGCTACAGGATCCTTCTTCTCTTTCTTAAACTAATATTCTTGGTGTTGCAGATATGCAACATGCGTGATACCTATAAGTGCCTTCTTTGCATCAAGCCTTTGGTAAGCACTTAACTGTGTTCTGACTGAGCTTCTTGTTTGGTGTGTGACATAGCTTTTCCTCATTAAGATGGGATGGTTTGCCCTGTGTAATTAGTCATTTCTATTGGCGGCAAGCACAAGCATACTGCTTGAAAACTGTGCTGAGCATTACTGATAGACTTGATGCTAAATATTGATCTGCCGTAAGTAGTTTGTATCATTGTGCTTCCCCCTTTCCTTTGTGGCGTTTCAGATTGTTTTTATTATTTTTAGTATATTATTATTCCACAATGGATCTGTCTGCTTGATTTTCCTACAAATTAAGGAGTTACTGCACCCAAAATTGTTTGGTTGTCTTTAATTTGTTAAGTTAACTTTAAATGCCATAAAAGTTGATAATTAGCTTTAAGCTCATGCATGTATCCTATTAAGTTTCCTAAGGGTTTCTGCTATAGGCTGCTAACTGCTTAGGATATAGGGATTGTTTTGTACTTTCTTGTACAGAATTTTGACAGCTTTGTTTTATATTTCTTCCCTTTGTGAATACTGCTTTGCACGTTCTAAGCATCTTTTTTTTTTTTTTTCTTTTCCTATTGTCAAATACAGGTTTGGTAACACTGCCTATTTGCATATATCTGTGGCTTTTATCCAGATGCTCAAAGCTCTAAGTATGCAGAAACAAATGCATTATTTAATTATGTTGCAGGATGTCACTCTCTAATTCTAATGATTGACTATTTGTGTTTTAACGTTACAGTGCCAGTGGCAACATTTTCCATGGGTGTTATGTGTGGCACTGACAAACCAAGGTGCGATGTGTTCTTAAACATGGTGCTGGTCAGCATTGGAGTTGTCATTTCCTCATATGGGGAAATTCATTTTAATATTGTTGGCACAGTTTATCAGGTTACGGGCATCTTTGCAGAAGCTCTTAGGCTGGTTTTAACTCAAGTCCTCCTGCAAAAGAAGGGCTTGACTCTAAACCCAATTACCAGCTTATACTACATTGCACCATGCAGGTAAACTAATTATAATTACCCCCCTTCCCCCTTCCTTTTCGTTTGTTGTTGTTAGGAGACCAGTGTTATCACATGACTGACATCCACTATATGTAATCTTTAAAGTTGTGCATATGTGGAATATATTGCTCAATGATGTTTTATTATACTGCTTAGATGACAATGGGTCAACGTGTGATCTTCCTTTTTTTTTTCCCCCTTTTTTGCAGTTTTGTATTTCTTTTTGTGCCTTGGTTTTTACTGGAGAAGCCTGGGATGGCGGTTTCACAGATACAGTTCAATTTCTGGATCTTCTTCTCCAATGCTCTTTGTGCTCTGGCTCTGAACTTGTCCATATTCTTAGTAATTGGAAGAACTGGAGCTGTCACCATCAGGGTTGCTGGTGTTCTAAAAGACTGGATACTGATTGCCCTTTCCACCATTGTTTTCCCAGAGTCTGCCATAACGGGGCTCAACATAATTGGTTATGCAATAGGTACTTCTCCACTCAGTATCACGCCTCTACATTTTTTTTTTCCTTTGAGAAATTAATTTAATACAAACTCTATTTGTTGTCCATCCAGCTCTCTGTGGTGTTGTCATGTATAATTACATAAAGGTTAAGGATGGTCGTGCTTCTCAGCTACCTTCAGATAGTATACCAGAGAGACTCACAAAGGTTAGTCTTCTTAACAATCCTTGACATCATCTATCTTATCGACATAATGTTTTATTGCTTGGGACTAGAATTTTCTCTGATTTTTTTTACCTATTAAACAAGCTTGCAAAGATAACATTAGTAAACAAACTTGCAAAGTAATATAAAGTATAGGTTCAATATTAAGATGATGTCGAAGTTCTAGAATGAACATAAATATTAACTCACTCTTTATAAGGTTAGAAAGAGAGAATCAGTGCGGAAGAGTTGATGTCCAAGTTCTAGAAGAACATAAATATTCATGATCTCTTACGTTTTTAATATAGGATTGGAAGTTGGAGAAGAAGTCATCAGACATATTCACCCCCAATAGCAGTAGTGATACCAGTGGAGGAACTAGTGGAGGGAACTTCAATGGCTCAGAATTGAATGATGAAGAAGCGCCTCTAGTTTCATCAAGGCTATCACATATCGGACATTCACAACTCAGCAACCATACCGCATGAGATATGGGGCTGTGCTCTACTGCACAACAATGAATGATGGATAGCATATCATTTGGAGAAAATAGGAAATTCCTAATGGAGCCAGTTCCCATGAGCCTTCCTTCTAAGTTCTAAGTTGAAGGGAGATAAATTGTTTTGGAAGTGATTTTGATGTTTCACACTTAAAAGAGCGATTTTATTGTAATTACTTTGTTTTTGTTAACATTCACGTATGCAGGATTGTCGCTCAGAGATTTGAGTAAATGGTAGCTCTGGACCCATCTTTGGGTGGATATGGGATAAGCATGCCATAGATAATAGCAGCTGACGCTTTCTGTGAACAGAATTAATTGCATTCTTTCCTTGACCTCATACTTCAACTCCTTTTGGATCCGCAAATGGTTGCAGTATTATTATTATTATTATTATTATTATGTTCATTAAGTTGATTGTAATAAGTACTTGAATCGATTTCGCTTTCTTTTCCTTTCCAAAAATAAAAAATAAAAGGTGTGCCCGTGCCTCCCATGGAAAAGCAAGAAGAAACATAGAGTTATAAGTTCGCTTCCTGTGGGCTCACCCAGATAAGATCATGCTTCAATTCCAATTCTGAACAGCTTGCTTGCATTGCATGCCTTCTAAGGCAAGATATGGAAATTCATACATATATGTATATTTTTTTAGGGAAAAAAAATAAAAATATCTCCTCAAAGGACATGTACATATATGGAATTCACTTCAGTGACAACAATCTTCAGAGTTTTATCCAATGAACCATGGCTTCTTATTCAAAATAATTCATAACCGCTCCGTCATGATTTACACAACACCACAACATACAGAATATGCGCATCTCAGGCAAGAATTGATGATAAAAATCAAAAAAGGAAAAATCAATATATCCCTCAAAACAGCACCTTCCCAAAACTCCCACTCCATTGCACTCAAGCATAAACAGAAACCACTCCCTTCTTTGAAATGATGATCATGATCCTTTATTGCAGGTGCCTTAGACATAACAATCTCCTTGTGCTGGAGGTGCCAGTCCCCGAATATCTCTGATATCTTTGTTGTTTGGATTAGCAATCTGAAATTTTCCACATTGAAACCAGAACATGGAAAATTTGGACAATACTATGACAAGCATTGTTAAGAATGCATGTGAATCTATCTCTGAATGTACTTAAATGAACACAATTACTGCACCGCCTTAAGTTTATTGTGAGTATTTAATCTTAATTTGATGTCGCAAGTATTTCTCACATTGAACACTTCTATCTTGCCATACAACACAAGAAATGTTCAGGGCAAACAAACCAGGAAGTCAAGTCCCCACAAATAATTTCTTTTCAAAATCTTCATTCAAAACATACACCAAAACATACCTCACAACTTCCAGTTGCAATAAGTCAGTAATTTTAACAGGCTACAAAATTTAAAATCAATAAGCAAAAACAATACCTTCACAATGATGATGGCTATAAAACCGCATATGATAAGAAATAGAAATAGCATGATGCATTTATCAGTGGCCACATGGAGGGAGAAGAAAGATATGCAGAAAAATAGTCAAATGGAACAAAAGCTGAATTTAGAATGCTAACTAACCTGCCTACCAATCTCCTTCACCACCTGGGATGCCTTCTTAATTGAGAACTGAGTTGTATCCAGCTCATTTACAATACAGCCAATTTGTTCAGTCTGTATAACTTTTTTATCAGTATATGCAGTGCAACAGCTTGCAAAAAAAAAAAAAAACATGGCCCTTTAGAGTAACTGCAGTTTGAGTTCCTACTTAAATTGCTAAGCAACGTTCCCAAACTTATTACTCTACCATCCGACATTCGAAGAAGACCTCGCATCCCAATTTCTAGACAGCAGTTGATAAAAAATGCATATATCATGAAAGAATCCAAAATCAGCGCAATTATAATTGATACAAGATGCTTGGTGTTAGAATGTATTTACGTATATCACATGAAAGAACTCATAATAGATGGTGACAAAAGAATACCCATTATTTTCATAAACAAGAGTCTTTGATCCTTAAACATGCTATATAAGTACAAAAATCAATGGAGGGTGAAAAAAGTAAGATCTCACATGATGCCACTTTGACATTATCATCTGCAGTAGGTTCACTGCCACCAGCTCCCATGTCAAAGAGTTCAATTTTCTTGTTACCAAGGGCATTCATGTATCCGCAGTTATAAATAAAAAGCCATAAAAATTACATAAAAAAGTCAATCCCATTGGATTTCATGGGCTGAATTCTACAACTAAGAAATTGGTTACATTAGGAAGCCAATTTTCAGATTGAGTATTCTCTGAACTTCACAACTCAACTGCCATTATTCTACATAAAAAGTGAACTCCAATGGGCAAAACTTAGAATTCACCAGTATTTCCCTTAAAAAAAACAAACTTACGTTTTCTTTAGTGCCAAGTAGGAATTCAGTTCTTTGATCTGCAAAAGAAAATATTTTAAAGGGAGATAATTACTCCACAAAAAAACACTATAAGTCTATGATTACCCGTTTTATCAGCCTCCACCAGGGCATTCTACTTAATTAATCTACATAATTAGTCCACAAAAAAACACTATTCGTCCATTCTAAGAGGTGATCCCTGAAAAGCATTAGCTAGCTTCCATGCTACTAAAACATTATCATGCATATGCTTTTTGTTAGCAATAGTTGGGAAACGTAAAGTTCAAAAAAGAACATACCAAAGACTGCTTCTCATCATTGAGTTGCTTATTCGCTTCAGGAGGATTTCTGCTTTCCTGAACTTTAATTTCCCGATCAAACTCCTTAATTAATCTGCAACAACCCATTGAAGTTGAGATTTAAAAATGTATAACTAGAAGAATCAGATATCTCATTTAGTATTAACTTTATGTGAAAAATTAAACGATATGATATGCCTTTTATATTCCCTCATCTTGGCAGTAAGCTCTTCCAGCTGTTTCCTTTGCCTATTGGAATCTTTGACCTTATCCACTCTCTGAAAGCCATTTCTGAAAGCAATGCATCACAGTTTTGTAAACATTTATCAATTAAGGCGCTGGAAGGACATCTCTAAACAACAAACTCGAAACCTTGTCTTTTTTGGAAAGGAAAACTCTAACACCAGCAAGTTCAGGGGGGGTTGTGGAGATCAAATCAGAGAAAAAAAGTGTAATTGAAGATGTTAGAACTTCATCTAATACGTGCCAGCTTTGATGGATGGTGAAATTATCATAAAAGAGAGGAAGATAATTCATGAGATAGAGAAATGGGATGCATAATTTGGAAATAAGAAACATGGAACGAAAGATATAATTTAGTTGAGTTAAGCTGGTAGACAGAAATGCAAATAGAAAAAGAGTTTTTGGTTGTTTGCAGATTTATTATAATAATCCATCATTCCCAAAACCCTGTTACTAATAAGCTAGTTAGTTAAAGTTGCGTTAGAAGGAGGAAAAGAGGGAAAGACAAACGAAAGAGAACGGAAATTATCGTGAATTTCACCATGAATCTGCTCCGACTGAGGGCTTATCTGCAACTCAGTAGTGGCCATGTCGTCCTCAGGGTCTTAAATTTCGGTTTCCCAAACAATTTTTTTTTTTGTTCAAACAAGAAGAAGAAGAAGAAGAGAGAGAGAGGGAGAGAATGAATTAAAGAAATGAAGGGTTACAGAAACCCAAAAAAAAAAAAAGAAAACCAACTAACTGACTAACTAACGGACGATAATGAAAACAAAGCGTGGAACTGTTTTGTTCCGTTATGTCCGGTAACGAAGATATAGGGGGAGAATAATTGATCAAAAAAAAAAAAAAGGACGAAGGGATACAGAGAGAATCGCCGTCTGTCTTTCTGTCTCTCTCTGAGTCAGTGTCCGGTAATAACAATACCTTAATTATATTAATTAATATTTTAATTTTATTATTTTGGATGTATATACATAAGTCATATAACTATATATAATATAAAATAATATAATTTTCCCTTTCTAATTCCTATTAGAATTTAGTCCTATCCTTGTCCTACCTTATCATAAATTACTAAATACTGTATTATATAATATTTTAAGTATTTGTTAATGACTGTATTAAGACTAAACCACTAGTAAAGAAAAGAACAGAGAAGATGGGTAAGGATGGGCGATATCATAATCATAAATATATATATTTATATACAATAATGAAAATGATAGTACTACTACTTTCACTTTCATATTAACTTCCATAATCAATTAGTTTACAAAGTTAATTAATTCCTCAATCAAATCTAGGTCTATGGCTGTTCACCACTTTTGTAACCAAACCATTCTCCCATTATTATATATAAATATGTAAATGTCATGTCAGTAAGTTTTCATCTAAATTTGTTATTAACAAAAGTTTTCTTAAGCAATAATTACACTACAAAATTAACTCCATCTACTACTTGTACTAAACTCTAGGAATTAGTGGAGTTATATAAATTGTCCAGTCTTGGATTCTAGCTTACCTATATAAATAAATAAATGGACAATATTTCTTTAAAAGCAAAGGTCCTTTCGGAATCGGTCGAGTTTGATGAATTATAGAGATAATACCGATGATTTTTTCCTAGAAAGAAAGAAACCCCATGGCCAAAAGGTTACATTTTGATGAATGACAGTGCGATGGAGACGTTGCTCCGACCACTACTGCATGCCTTCTGGACATGGACGTGCAATATTATTGCTTCCTTTGCGTTTGCCTTGCTCAACATTACATCATCGGCGCACGCTTGCAGCTGGTTTATCAAATGATTGATGCTTTCAGAATCAATCAAGAGAGTAACTGGGATTTGTTAGTCTCAAAAGGAAAAATACAAAGCAAAGCCCAGTTGTGATGAGTACGTGGGTCGTCTTCTTCATTTTCGAATTTCAATCTCGGGGACTTGTGGAGTGGATATGTATATTCTCGCTTTACCCTTTTGTAAATTTTAATGAACACCGCAAATTTATCCCAAAAAAAAAAAAAAAAAAAAGAACACCGCAAGGGGATAAGTAGAAGAAAAGTGAGCTAATTTTGATCTCTTGGCGGGCAAAAGAAAGGACAGTAAATACAATATTCCACATGAACCGGTGGCTAGCCTTAGCCTTAGCTTTTGACTAGATATTCACCCACAGGCCACTCATGGCTACATTCATTTCTATTGGATTCTTTGTTTGACCAGCAATTTAAATTGCCCTCGCCTACCTCATGCGGTCGATCACTTTCCGATCACATTACAAAGGAAAGGGAAGGCTGTAAGATTTGCTATTTAGCTTGTTACTTAGTGCTTGTCCTCCAAGTTTCCCGACTTTTAGTTTGTGCCAAACATTGCTTTGGTTTGGTGACACCCACGACGACTCCACCGATGGATGGATCCTTTTCCAAATTAAAAAAAAATAAAATAAAATCAAACGCTTAGTCTGTTCCAAAACTGAATTCTTGCCATACATGCTTTTTGCATTGCATTGCATGGTTTGACTTGCTTTTTCAGTGATGAAAATGAAAACTTTGCTTTCCCTTCCTTTCCTGCTTCAAGATTTTAAAAAATAAAATCAAGAGGGATACTAAAACAAGTATCATACAATACAACAACTACCTACCAACCAAGCTTTGCACTCTTGGCAATCCAACCAGTTGTCCCATTTGCAAATTTAGAAATTATAAAAAAAAAAAAAAAGAAAAACGCCTCGGCAAGATTCTAGTATAGTAATATAAAAGGCCCAATTTTCAAAAGAAGAGTTAGACCACCTTTGCTAATAATAACGTCAAAAGGAGCTTTATCTTGAGTTTCTTTGAATATTAACGCTTGCAAACAGGAAAAAGTTTAATTGGATTAGGATCATAATAAATAGGGAGGCAGTCACCTATGAAAAACAAAAGGCTAACGGAGAAACAAATGAAAATGTGGAGACAGACGTACTGACATACGGGCATATTCTGATTGGTTTTGGTGTTTTTTTGGACCTTGGAGAGTGGTACTAATAATAGCAGTATATCTTAATATGACTCTGGTTGGTTACCTAAGCAGCGGCCTTTGTCCACATCCAATTCAATTTACTCTTCTAACCGAAGTTCACAAATACAAGTATTTTTCTTTTTTTTTTTTTGGTAATTATGTAAATAACAAATGTTTTATTAATAATTATTAAAAAAGGCTCCGTATAAATTTAATCACATCTTGTCCATGTGTTCGGGTTAAACGCACAGAAAGCAAAGCTCTAAAGTCTAAATTGATTGAGTAACCTCCAGGAACTGAGGCTTTCATCTTTCACCAGGTTGTGAGTAATTACCATTTTTTAAAATATATTTTTTTGGTTTTAGAAGCGTAATTTGCCTAATTCAATTAAAATGCTTAGAAAGATACTATCATATTCATATCTGTAGTAAAATTGTGAACTTTATTAATTACTTCATATAGGCAGAGGCAGAGGTGGGGGGCCTCCGTGGCCTGCCCCTGCAATCGTATACCCACTTTTCCATTCTTTCGTCTCTTTTCCATGACCTTTTGTTTTTCACCGTCTCGGTTAAGCATGTTATTAGTTACCTAATTAAATTCAATTTCTCTTCAAGCTTATCCTTCTTTGGGTTTTTTTTTTTTTTTTGATTTTACATAACCTTCAATCCTCTATGTTAGCTTGGCGTTTCCTACTCAAGGTTTCTAGAATTGCATGTTGCTTGCCTGGCTGAAGCTCTAGCTTAGTTATAAAGCGTGGTTGTACGAGGAAGGAGATGGCGGCTAAGAAGGCGTGCAAGTCTATTTCCAAGAGCTTAATGGAGGAAGTCCAGAAATGGGGTTGCATGAAGCAGACAGGGGTCAGCTTGAGATACATGCTGGAGTTTGGCTCCAAGCCCACTGACCGAAACTTGTTGATTTCGGCTCAGTTTCTCCACAAGGAGCTCCCAATTAGGATTGCGCGGAGAGCTATTGAGCTTGAGACCCTCCCTTATGGCCTTTCTGAGAAGCCTGCTGTTTTGAAGGTTTCTTCTTTTCATGTCTACTGCTTCATTTTTGGTGTCAAAGTTTTGATTTCATTTTGCCATCAAAAGTTTAACTTGACTAGCTTTTCTTTTTCTTTTTCTCCCTTGAATGAATACGTGATTCTGCATAGTGGATCTAAACCTTTAATTTAATGAAATATTTAGTGCCAATTCATTTTTACAATATGAGTAGATTCTTTCTGTGCTGTCTTTGCCGTCTGATTTTCAAGTTATTTGTTGCTTGGTCTTCCATCCCCTTCACATACATTTCCATGCATGCATATCCCTGCTTTGCTGCTAACTGCTGACCTTTTTAGGGCCTCTAATGGAATCATGTAGAAATTCTTCATTTTCTTGAAGCCATAATTTTCAAGACAGATTAGTTGGTCAAGCACTGTTTAGCGGAGAACTTTCTGATTCCATTTGTGCATGCTGCTTTGCCTTTGACGCGCTCTATCTTGCAGTCTGACCTCATATTTGAAAGCACATTCTTGCAATAGAATCTAACATTAGCATAATTTCACTTAAAATCTAAGAAATTGTTTGCTTTTTCATCAAATTTTACCTCTTCTGGGAACATTTTGACACTTGCATTCCTTGCTCTGTGAGGAGGAGTTTGTTTTGAACTAAGAGATGGTTTACAAGATGATGGATCTAGTCTTTAATTTTGACGACTGAGAGAGATAACTCATTTACTTTAATTTGTTATTCTTAGGTGCGAGACTGGTATTTGGATTCCTTCCGTGACCTAAGATCTTTTCCTGAGATCAGGGATGCAAATGATGAGAAAGAATTTACACAAATGATCAAGGCTATCAAGGTGAGACACAACAATGTGGTCCCTATGATGGCTTTGGGGGTTCAACAGTTGAAGAAAGGCATGGATCCAAATATTGTTTATGAGGATCTTGATGAGATTCATCAGTTTCTAGATCGATTTTACATGTCAAGAATTGGAATTCGCATGCTTATTGGTTAGTTTCAACTTCATTAGTTTTAGTGTGATAATCTATTGTTTTCTTGAAGCAACACCTCCTGGTAAATCCTTTTCATTATTGCATTTGTTACCGTTTATTGAAGCTGGGTTCAAACATTGTCTGTGTCTTTAAATTTTGCGGAAACCAGGGCAGCACGTGGAGTTGCATAACCCAAATCCTCCTCCACATTGTGTGGGTTATATACATACAAAAATGTCTCCAGTGGAGGTGGCACAAAATGCGAGTGAGGACGCTCGTGCTATTTGTTTGCAAGAATATGGAAGTGCACCTGATATCAATGTTTATGGTGATCCCAGTTTTACATTCCCGTAAGTTGATTTTATCTCACTGTGGTTCAGTTTGCTCCATTTTTAGTTTCATCTAGATTTTTCATCTCTTTTATTTTCACTGCACTTTCAATTATGGGTTCTCCTGAGCCATTCTGTGTCTTTAGTTCAGTCATAAATATGATAACAGATGATCCTTTGCTTTCTGTCCTATCATAAATATGGTAATCTGTTTTCTTGCTTAACAGGTACGTCCCGACACACTTGCATCTTATGGTATTTGAGTTGGTCAAAAACTCCTTGCGTGCTGTCCAAGAGCGCTTTATGGATTCAGATAAAGTTGCACCACCTGTCCGAATAATAGTTGCTGACGGTATTGAGGATGTAACTATAAAGGTAGTTTTTTGTGCTTAATGTTTTCCATAGGATTTCTAGCAACTATTTCCTTATTTTTTGTGCTGGAGGGCATGGGGATTTTAAGTTTTTATAAAATATACCGTCAAACATATATGCATATGTGATTTCACTCTTTGCTAACAACATAATTTGCTCTAACCGGCAATGCAGGTCTCTGATGAGGGGGGTGGGATACCAAGAAGTGGTCTTCCCAAAATTTTCACATACCTTTACAGCACTGCCAAAAACCCCTTGGATGAGTACTCAGATCTGGGAACAGCTGATGCAATAACAATGGCTGGATACGGTTATGGGCTACCAGTAAGCCTCTTGTATGCTCGGTATTTTGGA
Source organism: Adansonia rubrostipa (assembly GCA_038381775.1). Taxonomy (NCBI): domain Eukaryota; kingdom Viridiplantae; phylum Streptophyta; class Magnoliopsida; order Malvales; family Malvaceae; genus Adansonia; species Adansonia rubrostipa. Next base: position 4,831,532 of record JBBYHM010000003.1, on the reverse strand, counting down.
GGGGATCTTCAAGTTATCTCCATGGAAGGATATGGTGAGTGCAGTTTGCTAAGCTGTGACACTTAAAACACCTAAATTGCTTGTGACATTAAAGCCAAGCTCGGACGTATTGACAATTGAACTATTTTGCTTGTAAGCATTTGATTGACATCACATGTAATGTTTGCATATGCTCAGACATATTCTTGCCAATATATATTTTTAGGTGCTATAGTATTACGAGCTCACTCTCGAAAAATTTCAGTCTACTAAATTGAACTGTATTGTACTATGAAACAAAAATTTCATTTTCTGTAACAGGAATTGACAAGTTGCTTCATTCAGATGGTGTTTCCATGTGAAAAATAGTATATTAACCTTGATAATCTACAAGTAAAGGAATTAGATTATAAAATAGGAACTACTAGAAAGGTCCTAGTTTCGACCATGTCACATGCGAGGAATTATCGCATAACTAATAGTTAATGCACAGAGAGTTTGATGAGACATTTGACCCTCTTTTTAACTTTTGAAATTTGAGATTTCCCAGTGTTATACTCTTATACAATATTACTTTCTTACATATTTGCAAGTCTCAATAAACGGTAAGAGAGTTTGCGGTCTTAAAGATGGGTGTTGTAATCTCAAAATCCTCAAAGTTGATAGAAAGCAACAATCTAGGCTTGAGGTAGAGTTTGTTGCACCTTAAGAGGGGTTTTGTCTGTCTGTCTGTCTGTCTGTCTGTCTTTGTTAATTGCAACTCTGGCTGCAAATGCTGTGAATATGAGACATGTAGTTTTTGAGAATCTTGTGTGAGGAGAGGTTTATAAAAGTAGATGACTAAATTTCCAACTGACATTTATCTTTATAGATACATCATAATATTTGTGTGGCTTTTATTGTTATGTTATCTTTGTATATTACTAAAGCTCAGTTGTTTGTTTGATTGACAGGGACTGATGCATATCTTCATTTGTCTCGATTGGGAGACTCACAAGAACCCTTGCCATGATTCTATTCTATTCTATTATAGTCTGCAGCGCCAATGTCGGTCACTGAACGAACAGAAGCAGGGTTAATTCATAATTATTAATTAATTAATTCATGGAATTGGAGACATAACGTTAGTTAATCAAGGGAAAAAAATTGTGGATGCATTTAAATTCTGTCATTTTATTGCGCAAAAGTACCGTGTAGGGATAAACATTTTCTTCGGTGCCAAAGCTAACACAAGCTTCTCTGCCTGCAATATTTTTTTGCTTCTAAAATGGTTGGTAGCCAAGTTTGTGACTCCGTGCTACCACATTCGATTATATGCTTCAACAAAGCTGGTAGAAAAGAAAAAGAAAAAGAAAAAAAAAATTTGTGGTGTTACCAATTAGCTTATTTACCTTCGGAATTTTTATTTTTATTTTTTAATTTTATCGTCGACTAACAAGTAAAGGCCAGCCCTTTGGATGGTAATTGTAAGAATGGCCTACACAATGTTGATCTACAACTAAATAAGCAAATTAAGCGTGCTAAACCCAAAGTGCAACATTGCCAGAAATAGCAATGGCAATACCAATAGCAGCATCAGCTTTAGGGTTGCGTACCGTCTCATAAATTTGTAGAATTTCATGCGGAAAGAAAGGCCCATGCTCATTGCCCAATAAAATAAAAAGAAAAGTAGAAAAGCTATCAATAACTATGTCTAAATGCAAAATTTCAGGTTCCTCGTATTCTCATTTGGACAACTACACCCAATTACTTCCAAAATTCAGACATCCACGTCTTCAACTCAATAATCTTATAACAACACTAGTGTTGTGCTCTCGGGGGGATTATTTTTATGTTATAAATTTTAATTATTATTAATTAAAAATTAATTAAAAATTAAATTTTATTAAATAATAACTATGTATTTAAAATTGAATATAAATTTTAATTGATTTGAAATTATCAAAAAAATATATTATTTTAAACACATCATTTAAAAATAAAATAATTAATGATATTTTTTAAATTTTTTAAATTTTTATTAAATAATATTTATTTATTTAAATTTGATGTGGATTTTAAATTGATCTATGAGTCAAAGTATAGATCAATCATTTGTATCATTTAAAAATAAAATTAAAATAATTATTAAAATAAATGTTTTAAACCTTTTTCACCAGCCACTTCGAGTATCAATCGTAAACTAACCTTTAATTTAACATGTAGATTAATGCCTTTAAATAACTTCTAAAATTAAAATAAAATTAAATAATAAAATAAAATTTTATTTTATTTTTTAGCAAATTTAGTATCCATAAGTCAATGTGCAGACCAATTTTTTAAATACATTATTTAAAAATAAAATAAAAATAATTAATAAAATAAAAATTCCTTACCTGTGAGTTTTTTAAGGAAGAAAACAAGAAGCAACAAATAAAAATAAAGGTAAAAAAATAATTACAACTTCTTTAATAATAATTTTAATAATTGTTATTTCTTTTTTTGAACTTATTTTTTTTCAGTTACACGTTTTTTTAATAATTATCAATCTATTTTTTTTAAATTCTTTTTTTAATATTATTAGACAAAAATAATTTTACAAATTTAAAAAAAACCTTTCAAATTTTAAAGACTTAAAAATTATATAATGTATGTGGAAGATTGCTTCCAGCTCAGGCTCAGGATCAGGCTCAGCGGCAGCCAGCCTTGTACCAGGACACAAATTAACATCTTAGTATTCCATATACTACCAAAAAGTGAAGTGGCCCAAAACACAACCGACTCAAACTTAGCCCCTCGTCAAATCAAACAACCGCTACCACAAATGGATCTACCTTCCCAACGTCACCAACAAGAGGTTCGAAATCAGTTTCATCCTTATCTTCTGTTGCCAAAATACGTTGGGAATGGAAGCACTAAGGAAGAAGCATCAGCTTTCTACAAAACACCATCCTTTATGAAAAGAAAGTTCCCTTTAGCACCTGGGACGGACCTATCACATATAACACTTCTCTAAACTCCAAATACTACTGCTGATAAAAGCTAAACAGAATGCAGATTAGATGCTAAAACTTCTGATTCAGTCTAATTTTAATTTGTTCCCTTCCTTTGCAAATCACTTCTGGACAACCAAATAAATATGAAGACAACATCAAAGCATACACCAAGTACTGTTGAGGGGGCTAGTCCTTATTTTCAAGGATAAAAAACATGATTTACAGTGCATTAATGTCCTTCACTCGGCTCCATGCAAAATCACAGTAAGGCCAAAACACTAATTTCAACTTCCAAAAGGAAGTTCTGCAAGCTACATCGATGACTTGGTAATAGGACTGAGAACTAATCAACTACAGAGTTTGCAAAACTACTTTTTTCCCCACAATTAATTTCTTTAGTAAAAACGTCAGTGAAGAGTCCATCAAGTGATGCTTAGAATAGAAATATTGGTGTACAGAGAAAGAAGAAATGTGCACAATAAAATCACATTAGAAGAACGAATCAATCATATCAACATGGATAAAAAAATTCATGCGAGGAAGAATGTAATTTAGGCCCAATAACTTGTTTTCAGCGATATTAGTTCAGAGGAAAAAAAAACTTCAGTGAAAAGCATCACCAAAGGATCTATCAAGTGATCCTCATAATGGGAAGAGAGGTGTTGGGAAAAACCTAATAATGCTAAAAGAAGAACACAATCAAAATAAAAATGGCTGAAGGATCCCTCAAAGAAGCAATATAATATCAGCCTCACAAACGCATAAGCTTAAGCAATAACAAGGAATCCATACAGGCATAGGCAATATTTGATCACTTATCAAACTCCCTTTGCATTTATTCTTATCAAGCTTAAACACCTTAAAAGATGCTTTACTTGCAATTTCTATGGTGAACATGAATGTCTGGTAGAATTCAAGGTATTTGTCTCATTAAAGCTTAAGGAGTTATCATCTTGACTTGACACAATATTCAAAAAAGTATCCACAAGCACATCTAGCAGTTAGAATATTTCCATGAACAAGAGAAGGGAAACATATAAAAATAGAAAAGAAGCATATAATTGAATTTCTCCCAAATGAAAACTACATATCTCATCATCCAACCACATCAATGCAATAAACAAGACAAAATAATGAACTTCTAAAGTAGAAAGAACATGCATATGCCCCCAAGAGGACATTCTAACAGTTAGTACTTGAGACTTCCACCTTGGAGGCCCAAGTCCAAGGCTATTGCATATCGTGTACGTGTAGCCCAAGGTCTAGCGGTTCTCTATATATACCAAAAACAGGAAAGAACAGGCAGATTAAATCAAAATAATGCCGTATAATATACATTTTCCCGTATCAGTAAGTATAAATATGCTTGAGGCTTCGCAAATCAAAACTAGCAATACAAACCTTTCCAGGAAGCATCCCTCTGATCAGTAGCACCAATACTCCAATGTGCCAATGATGCACCATGAAATGCCGGCGTTCCTTTAAATACCCATCTTCGTTCCACTCTGGGCAAGTAAAAGAGTATGGATATTTGGTTATTTAAGTTCCAAATGATACTAACTTCATCATGTTAGAGGACAGAAAGAAGAGAGGAACTGTGAACCAAAAACTTGCTTGATGCTGTTATGGATATTTGGTTTTTTAAGTCCCAAATGAATACTAACTTCATCATGTCAAAGGGCAGAAAGAAGAGAGGAACTGTGAACCAAAAACTTGCTCGATGTTGTTATTTATTTTTGTACCACTCCCAACCAAAAACCTCACGTGCATGGATTGGATAGTGTTTACAGCATGACAAAAATTAGAATGCACATGCGCAATACATAAATTAACACTACAAGATTTACATGCGACCCTCAACCAGTAAATCATGGATCACTAGTAAAATTTGTAATTCTTTCTGCACCATCAAAATTCAGTCATGTTGTACATAGTTTTCAAATTTAACAGCATTAGTCTCTATAAACAAATAGTTCAAGGATGGAATACCTGCTAGTGCTACAAACAACTGGAACAAAATATATTCATCCTTGTGTGCTAATAAAGACTTATAAAGATGAATTCATTACTGAAAACATTGAAGAAATTGAAGGAAACAATTAAATAAATCACCTGAAAAAAGTTCTCTCTACAGATTCCAGTAAAATCTACATATTTCCTGGAACAAATGGCGAACACCAATGGTAGTACCAACAGTAGGATGAGCATCCGAGGTAATGGGGAACGCCTCCTTGTGGTCGCAACCAATCTAACTAATACCACAATTATAAGAATTTGACTGAATCTTTTAGTCATGATTTGATTAACATCCTTCATAGAAGGTTGCTGAGGTAGTAAAAAGAGCATGATTGAGGTAATCAGAATAATTAAAAGACATATAATGCATCACACATACAGATAGGGTAGCAAAGAAAAGGAGTAGAATACCTGGAGAGAAAAGCTTCCTTCTTTTTCAACAGTCTTGACTTGAGAGACGAGATTGTCATTAACCCAGCATGGCAATGGGAAGCCTAGCACCCCACTTGTCCGAAAAAGCAGTCATAGCGCAGTTGACGGCAATGATCCCAGCGCGCTTGGACCTAGGAGTCATGATAGGTGCAGTGGCCTGGATGATGCGGGTGGGTTGCTGTTGGAGGATCTGGGAGTCATTCACCAAGGCATCGGAGCAGAAGAGTCTCGTAGCTACGGGATGAAAGGGTGGGGGCTGCTGCGGATGATACTGACGACTATGGGCTTGAAGATAAGGAGATGGGGTGCTGGTTGAGACGAGAAATGAGGCCTCTGACTGACAAGGCCGACGTGCCAGTTCATCAACCCAAGGTAACGGTGACTAGTGGTTGACTTGATTAATAGTTATAGAAGAGTGTTTGCAGAGGGAATCCATATACCATGGCTCATGGGCATTGCTCAAGGTCCGAAGAGGAGAAAGCAAAATAAAACGGACTACTTTCTATTATTACAAAGTAAAAAACGTAAAAGAGGTAGGGCTTTTCCACGGGAGAACAAAAACATAATTGAGTTGATTTGAGCAATTCTTTGTTTATTAAAATTTTTAGTGTTTTTTCCCTCTTAATAATAATATTGAAAATAGGCAGGGCATTTGGGCTTAAGTTGAGGTGGGCCCAGTTTTGAAATGTCCATTTGTCCACTCCAGTGTCCAGTCCAATCTGTAAATAGAAAGTACTTACCGTACCTTATGAATTGACGGACGAAACTAAACTACCAAATTCGGACAAGCTCAGCTCAGCTCAGCTCAGCTCAGCTCAACCACGCATGAATGAATATTTATATGAATATCAGCCACACACAATCAGAAATATAGTAACCAAAAAGAAAAAGGGAAAAAGAAGAAGAAGAAGAAGAAGAATTTAATTTAATTGGGATTGGAATAGGGATGAGGATGTGGAAGAAGTTTCAAAGTTTCCTTTGATTGTATGATGCTGTAATCAATCAATCTCCAAAATCATGGTGGCGATAAGATCGGTGGAGGCGCTAATCCCCAAATTCAGGGTGGGAGAATGCCACACCAAATCCCAATTATTACCACTCTCATCATCATCGTCATCATCTATTCCAAAGCAGAAGCGGGGGGCATTCATGTGCAGAGCTGGAGCATCAGCGGCACCGTCCAATGCTACGGCGACGGCGCTGGAGCAGACTGGAGGGAAGATGGTGGTGGAGCTGGTGGGAGCCTTTAACCAGCTCACCCAGGAGATCAACGTCTTGTCCAGCAGCTCCTTGTGCTTGCTCTTTAAGTCTCTCAAGCTCTCCATCCCCATCTTGCAGGCCTTGCCTCTCGCTTCCGATGGCCGACCTCCTCTGTCTAAGGCCTTGTCTCTTGCTCTCCTTCTCGCCCATCTCCAGGTACCTACTCTCTTATCTCTTTTTTTATTCCATTCAGTTGTGTGTACACTTTCCCTATAATTAAGAAGCTCTGCAACATTTTTCATATGCAGTATTACATGCAAAATCTTCTGCTTAATTTGCAAAAGTTAACCGTGTCGCATTCACATGATATATGTATTGTCTATGTTTTACTTTTTCACCCTTGAAAATGGCTTCTGTCAATTCGTACCTACCAAAAAGCTTACCGTGAATCTTACAACTTGCTTATTGAATGCAGATGGATGCAGAAGTTATTTCAGCCGGTTTACTCATCCACGTTCTGGAGGCAGGTGCCATCTCCATCTATCAAGTCAGAGATCGTATTGGTATTGGTACTGCCCATCTTTTGCATGAAAGCTTGCGCTTGAAGAATATGCCTTCCAAAGTCGAAGTTTTGGATGATGATAGTGCGGCCGCCCTTAGAAAATTCTGTCTTACTTACTATGACATCAGGGCTCTCATTTTGGACCTCGCTCTCAAGCTTGATATGATGAGGCATCTTGATTACCTCCCAAGATATAAACAACAAATGCTTTCTCTTGAGGTTTTGAATATATATTCTCCCTTAGCTCATGCTGTGGGAACCAACTTCTTGTCGCTGGAGCTCGAGGATCTTTCCTTTCGCTATCTCTTTCCTTATTCATACCTGTATGTTGATACATGGCTACGAAGCCATGAGACTGGAAATAAGTGTCTAATTGACATATACAAGGAGCAGCTGCTCCAATTATTAAAAGCCGATCCTATCTTAGCTGATTTGGTTGATGATGTTTCTATTAAGGGCCGCTACAAAAGCCGTTACAGCACAATGAAGAAGCTCTTGAGAGATGGCCGTAAGCCTGAAGAAGTAAATGATGTTCTAGGATTACGAGTCATTTTGAATCCTAGGTCTGGCATAGACATGTCACAAGTAGGTGAACGAGCATGCTACAGGACACGTGAAATCATTCGATCACTGTGGAAAGAAATGCCTCATAGAACAAAAGACTATATTGCAAGGCCCAAAGCAAATGGGTATAAAAGCTTACATATGGCGGTTGATGTGAGTGACAATGGAATGACTAGACCACTTATGGAAATACAAATACGCACTACTGAAATGGACATCTTGGCCACAGGTGGAACTGCATCCCATTCGTTGTACAAGGGTGGCCTAACTAATCCAGAAGAGGTCTGCAGTCTGTTATTTGATTGAGATCAGTCTTTATTCTACTTAGTGACTCAGCCAGGAAACAGTAGAATTAATGCTTTTTTTTTTTTAATTTTCTTTTAACTTTGTTTAAAGTATTTGGCTATTTTTTTATTTTCAGGCAAACAGACTTAAGGCCATAATGATTGCAGCAGCTGAACTTGCAGCACTGCGGCTTAAAGATTTTCAATCGGCAAATCATAAGGGCCTTGAGTTTGGTCAAAGAGATGAAGTATTCCGCCTTCTTGACAAGAATGGTGATGGTAAGATTAGCATTGAAGAACTGATGGAAGTTATGGAAGAGCTAGGTGCATCAGGGGAAGATGCCCGAGAGATGATGCGGCTTCTTGATTCAAACAGTGATGGTTCTCTAAGTACCGATGAATTTGATTTGTTCCAAAAACAGGTAAAACGCAAAGCAGCAACAACGTTATTTCCTGTTCTTCTGTTCTCCAGCGTATTTCCTTTTTTTCCCCTTCTTCTTTTTCTTCTTCTTCTGTTCTAGTGTAGGGAGTTGGGGGGGATGGTTATTTTATTTTTAATGGACTCATCGGTTTAATTATGATTGCTAAGAATTTAGGTTTAATATGCACTGAACTTTGATAATTTCCTAGACTTTCCGTGCTAACTTCCACACAGAGAATATTTTTCTTGGACACAGCTTGAGTTGTCATGGTATTTTAAGATCTTGGTTTACTGGTGTTGTTGAACTGATTGAATGATGTTTTACTCAAGGGCATAACTCGGTGTATGGCTGTTCTTTGTCATTATTAGTATTATTATCATAAGTGTGGTTCTTCTAACATCAACAGGTTGAATTTATGCGTAATTTAGAGAACAAAGATGTCCAATACAAGACCATGCTGAATGACAAGCTCCAAATAGCAGACGATAGTGGCTTGATTCAGGTATATAGTAAAGAATTTGGTGACAGGCTTGCAAATTAGATTTGATTGAAACTTGATTGATTGTTGGTAAGCTTTTAATTATTATCTGTTGATTCTGTGCCATATAAATCATACGGTTGTAATGTATAGTCTATGAAGCACACTGGAAGTTGTGATATCTCTAGAATTGTAATTTTTCAAGGAAAGTGGAAAGGAAGCCACGTATTGAATAAATTTGCTTAAAGAAATCTGAGAGACAAGACAAACGCTTCAATTATTTGTTCGTTAGGATGGTTGGAGCATCAATAATAATAATAATAAAATTGTTAAGGGAATTTTTTCCTTGATAACATATTATAGCCAGAGCAGATGTTTGCATGATCAATTACATCATAAAAGATTACATTATTGGCACGCCAAGCCAACGATGCTCTGCTCTGCTCGGCTTTCCTTGTTGAATAATAATCACCTTCTGTTCTCCTGTCCTGTTAACAACATACCACTAACTCCAGCTGCCGAATTAACAATCTTCTCTTCTTAAGGCATTCAAATGCGATAAAGAAATCCTCTCTTTCATCTTTCAGCTGACTTTGGATTTACATTACTTGAAAGCCATTTTCAATTAGTGAGCCAAACCTCCTAGTGGTACTTTTCTTTTCAGAAACAAACCTTATAATTTATGTCTTGATAAGAAATTACAATTTGCTTCCAATGGTTTCCTTTAAAAGCTAGTTTCATTTTGCATAAATTGAGTTATCTTGGTTCTTTTATTATTATTAATATAATAAAAAAATAAATGAAAACGGTCCTCAAATTTGAAGAAAGTTGAAATTAGTAGCTGGTTTACAAATACCTGGCATCTATTTTTGTTTAAATTTCCCCATACCCAGAGCAGAGTTTAACCAAATGTGATTTTAATATATTCAATAATCAATTAAACAAATTATCACTTTAAATAATATGAACATTACAATGCAGATAGAAAGCGCTGTTTGTAGCACATAAAAAGCCTAAATTGCTGGTCGCTTATGGGTATACTTTTAGTTTTAAAAATAAAAAAAAAGGGGCATCATCTACATAGCATAACTATATCTGTAGCATTAATAGTCTATTGTAAGTTTTCTCTCGGGTTCACATATATCTAAGATCCTTTAATGTTGCTTGAGCCAACCAACAACGACTCCATCAAGCTTCTGTGGACACCAGCCCTTGGCCCTGATACTGAGGAACGCCTAGGTCTTTCGATAGCTTTGTACATAACTGCAAGTATCATATTTTAATTATAAATGAGAACAAAATGATTACATTATTCAGGATTGGATTAAGTAAAAGAAAAAAAAAAGCATGAAAGAGATAGTGCACCTGTCTATAAACTGTAGAATCACCATATGATTTTCTTAGTTCAACCACATACAAGGATGTACTTATCTCAAACACCTGAACATATTTACCAGAGGCTTTTAGTTAGTTAATGGGGTAAGTACTGTCCAGGTTCACAAGGATCAATACGAGGTCTCGAACTTGGTTGTTCAAATTTCTAAGTTATAAACGGCTGAAAACACACATTCAGTCAAAATTGACAACAAATTTGCCTGAAATTTAACAAAAGAATTACCTCAGCCGCAACTGAAATACTGCCAACACATTTCCGCCCTCGGTGTTCTTGTGTTGCTTTCAACTAAAATAAAGGAGCGTACAGAGTTAGCACTATATTTTGCCATTATTATGAAGCATGCCAAATCCGCTACAAGCGTTTTGCTGCAGGTCTCTGTGTGTTTTGGTATTTATAAAAGATGAATATACACCAGCATTTTGCACTGGAAGAAGGCGACTAAGCAAAGTACTAACCCTTCCGTTTTTCATTTGGACTTGAAATCCCATCTCTGTCACAATATCTTGGATCCTTACGAGCAAATCTTTAGCAGAGTGATTGGATGTAAATCTGATCTTCCTTTCAGAGACATCCTGTGCATGTCTTTGCAATCAGTTATTCTGGACAACTTGAGAGTTGGAGCCATAAAATAGGGACCATGCAGCATAAAAATTACACTAACAAGGTGACCTTAATTCCGCTCTTACCTCCTCCTCAAAGAAACCAGAAAGGTCTAGGCAAGATGACATTCCTATCAACTGAAAAGCATTAATGAGAGTGGGTGATTCTTGATTCCTAGTTCCTTCATATTCCTTCATCAAAATAAGGCTTCTATCATTTATGTTTGAAATTTGCAAATGAAGGACTCATCAAAGATAAAAATTTTGGGAGCTCATACCACTTCATACATGGAGAAGGCTTCATCATCAATGTATACACCTTCTTCCTCATCATCAGGTACTGCAGGAGTATAATCTTGCTTGAACCATTCATCATCTTTGATACCTGCCATTGTTATCCTGGTATCAGGATTTGGATCAAGAATCTTTCTTATCATGTTCCGAGCGCCAGATGGTAACCATTTAGGAATCCGAGTATCACCTTTGAGTATCTGAAATCTCACAGGAGGATTAGACATTGGAGTTGATGAGAACAAAATCATTAAAAAAAAATCAGAAATCATCAAATATAGCGCTCAAATACCTTCTGATAGAGAACTGCAAGATTTCTATCATCGAAAGGGAGATATCCTGTAAGAATTACGTATAAGATGACGCCACATGACCATATGTCTGAGGTGGCACCATCATACCCTCTATTAGCAAGTATCTCAGGTGCAACATAGTTAGGACTCCCACATGTTGTATGCAGTAAGCCATCCTCCTGATATTTCAAATTGAATTTTAAAATAGAGCAAAACCTTTTCCATGAATTTCTTGCTTAGAAGAGCACTTTACCCTAATATGTTGAGGCAATGCACTGAGGCCAAAATCAGATATCTTTATGTTCCCTTTAGCATCAATAAGAACATTTTCGAGCTGAAACATAGAGAATAGATTTTAGCAGATTAACATTATGAAAAGAAGAGAAAAGGAAGGAAAATTCAAAAAACACGTATTGTTATGATATATAACATTTTGTTTTTATTTAACATGTCAAAAGATGTTTGGAGGACATGAAATAACCTTAAGATCCCTGTGGACAACGCCTTTGTTGTGACAGTAACCAACACCATCAATTAGCTGCTGGAAAAGCTTCCTTCCTTCAGCTTCAGTAAGCTTCCCTTTGGAAGCCTGTGATACAAAAGCAGCTAAGCAATGTACCTAATTTAATATTATTGCAGAAGGAACCCTAGAAATGCAAGTCCCTTACAATTCTGTCAAACAATTCCCCTCCAGTTGCATATTCTAGGACCATGTAAATCTTGGTTTTGCTTGCCAAGACCTGCATGTTTCTTATAAGCAAAGGCATCATTAGAGCAATTCAGTAGATGCTGTCAACTTAGCTAAAGACAAGAATGCACAAACATGTCGGAAAGCTACAAGTCCAAGGATCTGATCATCATCATCACTATTTACAGCTTCTTCATGCTTGAATTTGCTAATCTCGAATCTCACTCCCTAAGGATAAAGAGGAGAGCGATGAAATAACCCAGAACTTGAAGCTAAAAGGCTGCCCTAGGTTCTTTGGGAGTTTAAAAAAGATTTAGAAGTTAAAAATAATAGTAGTTTGAATTGGTTCAGTAGATACAATGCAATATCAAGCACGATGACACCATTTATTCGCCAAAACAACTACCATGAAGCATCCATTTGCACTACCTAGCTGGCATTGGATCCTTCTGCATGTACTGTCATCTTTCCCTTTTTTTTTTTTTTAATTATTTTCTCTTTGAGAATATCTCACTTCTCAATTTTATTCACCTATAATATGTGAAAAAAATAGTATTGGAGTATTGCATTCGATTGCTGTGGGCCTGGAGCACAAAGAGTGAATGAGCAAGGAAGAAGAAGCGATGAGATTATGCAAAACACTTTAAATTAGCCATCTTGCGTTGTGTACAGGGCCGGGCCAACGGGCACATTAAATCCAGAAACTAATGCCAAAAACCATGCATAGGTTAGCATAAGTAAAAAGAGGCCTATTCAACTGATCAACATGAATAAAACATGGCAAAATGACTGCAGTGTTGGAACGGAACCATACATATATATATATATATATATATATTACGCGAGGAAGAGGCGGAATTGAGGGGTGGTCTACATCTAAATGATTGGGTTAAATAATATAATTATCAAGTATCAAGTATAATATAATATATGAATGATAAAGCAAGGCCATGCCAGGGCAGGCCAATATTAGCCAGCAATGGCCCCACTTGACCAGTTGTCTAATTCCTAGTTGGAAGTCAGAATCTTTGAAATAGAAATGTGGTTATGGACTGGTTGGATGAAGACTCAGGATATCACATGTGATCCCAGGCGCTCGCCTTTCTCTCCCTTCCAATTTCCATTCCATTTTATTATATTAAAATAATACCGAACCAGATTTATGGTCCCTTCCCTTCGACACCAATTTCACGTGCACCAAAACTGAACCATGACGCTACGCTATGCTAAGTTGCTTAGTTTGAAAGTTTAAGATAACAATATTTATATATAATATGAGAAAAGATCGCAGTGGTCAGTGGTGACGACTGGTCCAATTTGGTTGCCGGTTGGGGCCTAGCATAGCTTATATTATAGCAAGGCGGAATTTCTAACCTTTTTATGACGAGAGTATGATATGATATATGAATACTGGTGGTGATGAAGATACGTCATTTAACCCGACAAATATGGAGTTAATATTTCCTATTGCTTGCCATTATTGCGGAAATTAGAAAATTCAATTTGAAAAAACATTAGGGTTCCTTTCCGATTTAATTAAGTTGAAAATTAAGCGAGAATATTAAATTACCTATTTTTTTTGTTTGCTTCTTCTCGTCCCGACGAATGAAAATCAGGCCGGGATCACCATTTTCATTTCTTAAATCACGGATCGATAGAAAATTTCGGCGAAAAGAAAAGAGAAACATATCTTTAACTTTAAATCTTTATCTTTATCACAAAGATGATTAGCATCAATGGTTATGGTCTAGAGAATAATAATAACTTAATAATAGAAGAAAGGCATAATAACAATAATAATAGTAATAGTAATACCTCATGTAAGCGAACCACATTAGGATGTTTGAGCCGCTTCAAGGTGGCGATTTCTCTCTTTATCTGCAGTTTATTAGGAAATTGAAACACATTGAAGAAGAGACTATGGTATTGGGCAAGTAATGGCGATGATTAGTGGAAGAAGGGATCCCAGAAAGAGAGAATTCAGAAAAGAGAAGCAGAAGGAACAAGCCAAGGTAATTGAACAAACTCCATATGCACGCACAAGCAATTAAAGCATTAACAACCAAAAATCAAAATACAATAATAAGAAAGCAAAAAAAAAAAAAAAAAGAATGAAAATAATAGATGAGAGAAGAGGGAAGAAAAGGAAAAGCATGTGATGATGATTGATGATGATAATTTAGGTGGAAAAAAACCTTACCTGATCGGTGATGTTGAGTTGAATGAGTTTGGACTTGTCAAGGATCTTAACAGCGAAAGGGAGAGCGGAATGGAGGTTCTTAGCCAATTTAACTTTGGCGAAGTTTCCTTCTCCGAGTGTCCTTCCTAACTCGTAATTCCTCAATTGAAGAATTCCTTTCTTCTTCTTCTTCTCCTCAGTTGTTGACCTCCTCTTACTGCCCATTCACTTCTATCTCTATCTCTGTCTTAAGTGTCTCCGCCAAAAAAGCAAACGAAAACAAAAAGGGAAACGAGAGAGTTTATTCAACAATCTTGAAACGCTTCCGATTCTCAAGAGTTTTAAACCGTTGAAACTTGGAACGTTTCTGCTCCCGAGTCTTGTTTAAACTTCAACATTGGCAATTTGACGGGCTACTGAAACGTAAAAGGCCAAAAGAATACTAAAATTACAATTCTACCACTGATTTGTCTTGATCCTAATCGTAATCATTTACACAGCCTTAAATGCTTTTATCCCGAGGTCAAAGAATGAACCGCAGACATTTGATGATACTAACCTATGGCGATGGGCAAAGAATATGAAAGTTTTTGGACGAGTCCGACCTATAAAAGATATTAATTTTTTTTTATTTATTTAGATTTGATTTGGTTTAAAATATAGATAATTTTTTTTATAAGGCTTATTATCAAAAGGATTATGTATATTTTAATATTAAGCATCATATTAAATAAACATTCAAATATTAATTTTGAGCAATTTAATTCTACAATTTAAAAATTTCTTTGAATGTGAGAATTTACAAAATTATTTTTTTATTGCTACTTTATCATTTATAAGTTGAGAAGTAATTTTTATTTAAATCCAAATCTAAATCTTAATTAACTAAATAAAAATTTTAAATTCATAAATTTGAATATCATATATTTGAAATCTAAAATTGAAATCAAATACAAATTAGAACTTAAGTTTCCAAACGTAACTTTAAGAAATTCTTCAACTAGACAAAAGCTAAAGTATGAAGTGATTTCAGATTATTAATTGTTATGCTTGTTGTTTTCTATGGTATGGGTAATTTAGCATTTTATTGAGGGCTGATAATGGGTAGATAGAGTAAATGGATATTTAGGATAAATTATAAATATTATTATAAAATATATAATTATATTATAAAATAAAAATATTAAACAATAAAGTACTATTCAAGTTGGCTGATGTAAGGCTTAAAATTTTTTAACTAAGGCCTGGCTCATTTAGAATATAAGCTTTTTATCGTGCCCAAGTTTGAGCCTTTTTTTTTTAAACTCTCTCAAATGTAGAGTATGTAGCTTGACCCTTATTCAGGTCTTATTAACTATTTATTTAGATATATTTCATGAATCTAAAGGCCCCCATCACCTAGAACACTGACTATTACATGCCCCTCAAATTAGGTTCCCAACCAGTTTATTTAAGGCCATATAAATTTCCACATTTTCAAAAGTCTGAAAAGAAGAAACTATTAATAGACATGTTGTTTGCATTTGTAAAACAAACAAGCCAAAGCCTCTTGGCTTTCCTTTCTATGTTAGCAAAGAAAAAAGATTGGAGTTGGAGACTCTACATTGATTTTAGGTAGGTAAATGCCAAGGCAAAGAAATACCTATGGTAAAGGAAATCCTCGATAAGTTAAATGGAGCAAAACTTTTCTTAAAGATGGACTTGAGATCTAGCTACTAGAAAATCAGAGTGACAGAAGAGGATGTTCTAAAAACAACTTTGGAAAAACATGAAAGCTATTATAAGCTTAAGGTAAGGCCTTTTGGCCTTACCAATGCCCTTGCCACTTTTCAATCTTAATGAATGATTTTTTTTTGCTTTACATTTGAAGAAATTTGTCCTTGTGTTTTTTGATGACATATTAATTTACAATGCTACTATGAAAAAACACCTTGAAAGCTTGCATTCTATATTTAAGCTTTTAAAAACTAGTAAATTGTATGCAAATAAGAATGCTTATTTGGCCAAAGGTAGGTGGAGTATTTAAGCCATACATCTCAGCTGATGAAGTATCAACTAATTTATGCAAGGTAGAATTTACAAGCATGTGGCCACTTTGTAAAAACCTTAAATCCTTAGAGGTTTTTTAGGGCTAGTAAGGTATTATAGAAAGTTTATTAGGAACTTTGGAAGCATTAGCAAGCCTCTAACTTAATGTTAAAGAAGAAAAAGTTTCACTGCAAAAATGCAGCCATAATAGCCTTTAAACAGCTCAAAGAGGTTATACTGCCCTAGTTTTAGCCATACCATATTTTCCAAGCCTTTTTATATAGAGACAAATACCAGTTCAACTGGAATTACAATTATCCTAACACAAGAGGGGTGACCCATTGCTTATCTAAGTCAATTTTGGGTCCTAGGCATGAAGACTTATTTATTTATGAAAAAATACTTGGCTATTCTCATAGAAGTGACCAAGTAGAGACATTACCTAAAAATGAGTACATTTGTCATCAAAACTGACCCTGAGTCCTTGAAGCATTTACTTAAATAAAAATTAATACTACTATTCATAAAAAGGGCTAACAAAGTTGGTAGGGCTTGATTACAACATACAGTACAAAAAAGGAAAGATAAATGTAACTGCTGATACTTTATCAAAAGAATATGAGATTAAGGGTCTTGCCAAGTGTTGACCTCAGTTACACTCATTCGTAAATGGGTTTATGATATAGAACATATTTATGAAGATAGATATGCTTAAGAGAGGGTCACTTCATTGTTTGTTAATCCTATTACTAACATTTCTTCTTCTTTGAAAATGGTATCTTAAGGTTTAAAAATAAGGTGTACATTAGTGAAAATGGTCTACTAAGGAAACAATTTCTTCAAACCTTTCATGAATCACCCCATGGTGGTCACTTAAGTATAGCCACTTATCATAGACTTAAGCTCTAAGTTTACTAGCCCAACCTACTGAAATAGGTTCAAAAGTTCATTCAGCATGTGATATTTGTTAGGGAAACTAGTCAGAGCATGTTCCCTACCTTAGCATGTTATAACCTATTCTTATCACCAAACAAAGTTGGAAATCATCATTATGGACTTCAATGAAGGCATTCTTCAGTTTCAAACCTTCAATTTTATCTTGGTTGTCATAGAAAAATTTACCAAGTATGCTAATTTCTTGCCACTATCTTACCCTTACATAGTTGCTGATATTACTAGAATTTACATGAAGGAAATCCATAGGCTAGATGGTGCACTTATGGTGATTATTTTTGACAAAGATAAGGTGCTTACTAGCTTAATTTGGCAAAAACTTATTAAGTTATTGGGCACTAATGTACAGTTGACTACAACTTATCATGTAAAATCAAATGGATGATCTGAGAGGCTCAACTAGTTCCTAAAGTAATACTTGAGGTGTATGTGTTTCCTTTGGCCTAAGGCATGGGTCAAATGGATACCAAAGTTAGAAGTGCCCTAAGAAAGAAAAAAATTGATGTATTTTACTAGTTTGAATTAATTATTCATATTATATATTTGAAGTTTTCACTATCATTGCTATTCCATCCTTATTTAGATTTACATGTTAAAATAAATGTAAGCAAATATGGCTCATTTGCTACTTGTGTTTATACCGTTAGAATGTTGCATATAATGAACTTTATACTCCCCATCTTTCAAGGTATAACCTTTACACCCCATTTTTCAAGGCTAAGATAGAAACTTCTACCTTCTATTTTTTGTGGCTAAGATAGAACCCCCTCTCACTATTTTTGAAGGCTAAGTATAAACCTTCTTTACTTTTCAATAGCTAAGTAAAAATCTCCCATTTTTACAAGGGTTTGAGTGTAAACAAATAAAACCTCTAAACTTTAGGTGTTTACAAGAGTTTTAGCTTAAGGAAAATATGCATCTAAAGATACAAAATGAAGAATACGAAGATAGGAAAATTTAATCCTATACAAAGATGAACTACTTAGCAAAAATGATGAAAGAAATAACTCTAAGCATAATCTCTTAGTTTTTCTTCTTGTTGAAAGTGTTGGGAAGGCTTATTTATAGCCTTGATCATGATTATAGCTGTTGGGAATATTGGTGGAGGAATATAGCTGTTTAAGCCTTCAAAATGTCATTTTCCATTATTCCTTATGCTTCTGTATCGATACAATTGAGTGGGTATCGATACATTGTGTTTAACGATCTAAAATATGACCATTGAATAGTCCCGTATCGATATAGAATAATCTATCTTGAGACATGAATAGTGATTGTTCGATTTTAAGGTTTTTTAGCTACTTCCAAGTATCGTATCGATACATCACATAGTGTATGGATACATTCATATTAAAATCAATTTTAAGAGGTTTTTCATGACCTTAAAACATGTAAAACTTATCTAAAAAGTTTTATATAAATTTATGTATTAAAATACATTTTTAAGTGCTTGAAGGAGTTAAAACACATTTTAGTATTTTTCAAAGTGTTTACAAAATATGTCATGAAAAAATACTAATCTTGAAAATATTTAAACACAAGCTAATTAAACTTAAGTTTTAGTTATATCAAAACTTAGATTAATTCAAAGCTAATATAGCTAACAAAGGTGATCAAGTAAGTAAAATAAACTTTAATCTTAAGTTGATCACAGATATCATTCAAGGGTATTACATAAATGACAAGGTCATTTGGCTAAAAGGCTATTTATATAGCTTACATAATACGGTATATAATTAGGAGTGCAGTCTAAAGTCTTTAGTGGTATGACTTTGAAATTAATAATCATGTGATTAATTATTTGGGATAGAATAATTAATACATAGATTATTGCAGCCTAATTATATATGTCCAATTGGTCCTTCCACTAGCTCAACATAATTCCTTAAAAAATGGTTATCAATCGAAAATATTTGAAGTTAGATGATTTTTAATATGGTGAAGTAGTACGTCATATTCACCCGCTTTAGGAGTGTGGGCGCTTTCTTTAATAAATAAATGAAAATAATTTTCTGTATTATTTGTTTAGTATATGTATTTAATTTGATTAAATATTTATTCAAGACAAGAATTAGTGATTTAAATTAATTACATTTATCTTTTTATAAATATATCAATTAATTTGAATTAAATAGATATGAAAAATTAATTATTTATATATTTAGTTCGATATCTATGAATTCTTGTTTAAATATTTATTTATAAATTAACTATCAATAATATTCTAAATAAATTAAGAAAATTATTTTGTTTATTTTTTATTAAACTTAATTATTTTTTATAGTTAATTTTATTTTTATAATTAGTACATAATTATTATATTTGAATAAAATTGCTATGATTTTATTTTAAATGAGAATTAGAGTTATGGAAATTATTGGGCTAAATAAAATTAATTGTTTAATCAACATTAAGTAAGTATTTAGATGAAACAGGCTAAACTTCATAAAACACATTAGGCCAAAATATTGTCTAAGAACACTAAAGCTTAGCTGAAATTTGGTAAGCACTTAAATTAGGGTTGACAACATATATGGGTTTTATGGAGATAGCAAAATAATTATTTTAATTAAATTAATAATTAAGGCTACCTTGTTGCCTGATATAAATAAGAGGCTTATGCGTAGGGTTTCAGGTTTGACTTTGGTGCCACATTAAGGGCGTTCTAATAGGGCCTGGAATAAGAGCAGGGTAAAAAACCCAAGGCAACTATCCCTGTTAAGAGGCAGAGAAAAGAGTTGTAATTATTTACATGGAAGGAGGTATTGAGGGAACTGATCGAACAATTCAAAATTTTTTTCCCTAAACTCATCTAGCAAAATGATTTTATAGTTAATAAGATCTATTAATATTCCTTGATTGAAGTACATAAAGCATGATAAGTATATGTATCGACTTTTTATCCTAGTGATAGCTCTTCTTCTTATCTTAGCTAAAGGTAAGAAGCTAGGAAAGAGCCATGAGGGAATGGGCATAGGCTATTCAATTTCCCTTTGAAACTAAATGTGCAATAGAAGCAAAAAGGGTTCATTGAACTACTATACTAAGTGCTTACCTATAAAAGATAATAGGTATATCATATATCGACATTTTAGGATTCTATCTATGAAATGGAGATACGATAGAGAAGAGGCATAAATGCCAAAAAAGAACTCAGTTAGGACACCTCCTTTTTTCTAAATACTTAAGTGACTAGAAAGCTATACAGGCAACAATAAATGCAGTTTAACCTAGGGTAAGGTTTTTCTTTTATTATTTCTTTCACAAATAAGGAACCGCGTTCGCATCAGTCGAAGTGGTGGAATGCCCCTTGAGTCAAAGGAGAGCTTTCGCACTTTTCTCTAATAAATATGATTCGATATTTGAATCGACTGAAGGAGAATGAATAGGTGGCTACTCCACCACCTCACAAGAAAACATCTTCTTTCTAGTCTACATCAAGTGCATTGAATGCCCCACAATCTAAATCAAAGAAGATGGGTAAAGGGGAGGTTTGGGATAAAACCAAAATGGCTCTACAGCAAAGCAAAGCCTTCGAAAGTATTGCAGCTTATGCAGTGATGTCATTTTGGATTCCCAGCTGAAGAAAAAAGGTTTTAGTTTTATTCAACCAATTATCTTTTTGAAGCAGATAGTTCACACTGCTTTTATTCATTCTGTAGATATTGTCAAAGCCAACTCATGTTTTCACTCCATTTTCATTATGAAGATGTATCATGTTAAGAATCGTTGCTCAAACCGAACCATGCTAATGTTGTAGAAGTTTCTAGATCGTGTGAAATAAGAGTAGCACCAAAGGCACCCTATAATTTCATAATAAAAATAAAAATTTGGCTATGGAGATTCTGCGCAGTTAAAAATTCATACAGACATAAAAGGGTTCGATAAGAAAGTCATTTCGATCTAATCTATTCTTGGGGTCAAATAAAGACAAGGGATATGTCAGTGACCTGGCATGACAAAGCACTCTCTGAGGGCATGGAATGTCTAATTTTTCAGTAAAAAATGCAATAGTTATGTCTCTATAGGATTGCATTCTTGGTTATGGGCTGGCTGTCACTTACCTCCTAGGAAACGGATATGCATATTGCTATGTTAAGGAGGTTGGTGAAGCTCATCCTCACACCTTTCTTTCTTGATGTCAAGCATCGTTCCTTATTATCCTCTCAATGAAAACACGTTATTCCTCTATAGATAAGGTGAAATGACACGCAATGGATCAGTTAGAAACCTGCTGACACAAGGTGGTCATTAAGGAGAATCAATCCATATAAATTTAGAGTAGATCGAGACAAAGTATGCCCACACACTTTACCATTTGGGAATTGGAGAATAATAGAAAATGGTAGTTGGTTGAAGCTTTCACATGGATATAGGAATTCTTGGACAGCATTTTTAGATTTGCAACTCAAGTACTTGATTGTAGCGGTTTTATTGTATATAACAACACGACCTAGTACGATTCGATTAATTTTTTTTTAAAATTTCATTGCGTAAACTAGTTTCTTTTTCCATCAACCAATGGTAGAGTGTTGGTATGACATTGGTTCTTATACAACCCTTTGTATGACGCCCTTCCAAGCTTTTTAGGTTTATCAACCACCGGATTTTCATGGGATGCTAGTATAAGTACAAGAGTTTTAAGTTTGGAAACGTGCTTAATGAAAAGGGAATTAAGTAAGCTACTAGTTGATCAATTAGGAAACTCTCATCAAAGGATAAAGTTTTATGTTGATAAAAATAAAGCTTATAAAGAATTTTAATTAGTGATAAGGTTTACTAAAAGATTCAACCATAGAGGCAAACTTTATTAGGCCTTAAGAAGAGTCTTAATGTCTCCTCAAAATATTGTGGACCCTATCTCATAGTTTTTAAGATAAGACTAGCAGCTTATAAGCTATAATTTTCAAAAAATGCAAAGTTCTACCCTATTTTTCATGTTAGGCTCCTATAAAGGAAAGTCAGTCTTAGGATAGTAGTATAAATAGCTTCACTAAGAGTTTTAGAGCATGGACGACTTCTAGTATATCTGATAGCTATATTGGATAAAATGGTTGTTAAGAGTAGTTATTAGTTAAATGGTATAATTATAGACCTAGCCAAGCTACATGGAAAGACTAAGTTCTTGTTTTTCAATTTCCATTGGATGGTTCTTGAGGACAAGGAGTCTTTGGAAGGAAGGTTAATATGATGATAGTTAATGATAACATGGTGCATTGGACCAGCAATAGTTAGTTGCACATAGGAAGCAGCGAGCAATAATGGACCATCAATGATCAAATGTGCAAAGGAAGCAAGAGCAACAATGATTAACTATTTACAAAAAATGTAAAGGAAGAGATTTTAGAAGAATGAAAAAGACATTGCATTTGTTGAGTTAGTAATGTGAAGACTCGCACCCAACCTGTGAGGTATTATTTGCTATAACTCAAAACTTTCATAGTTTTTTCTTATAAATGGTGCCTCAAAAGTATGGTCTTATGTATATATATATATATATTATAAGATTCTCAGAGTTTTTCAATTTGACATTAGGGCTATTATAATTCTGTTCCTTTAAAGCTTAGCATTCCTATTAAGCCTAATACAGAATAAACAAACTAGGATCACGCTAGGCATTGAGATTCTAGAGCTGGCTCCTCACTGTGTAGCACTTGGCTCTCTTAGGATTCTGGGGGTGGCTTCCATGGTGTAGCACTTAACTTTCATATTTCAATGGGTGATTACTTTAATACAATTTATGGAGACTCGTAGCCAACTTGTAAGGTATTGTCCATTTTGACTCAAAAGTCTCATGGTTTCATCCTATAAAAGGTTCCTCAAAAGTAAGGATTTAAGTCTTAACGTATATATCATAGTTGATCTTCAAAGTCTCCCAATGAGGATTGCGAGTGTTATAAACTTACCCCGTTAAAGCTTGATATCATCGCAAGCCTGACACAGAACAAATAGAACCAAAATTACACCAGGCATTGAGATTCTAAAGGTGGCTCTCATCGTGTAGGACTTAGCTATTGTAGGATTTTAGAGGTGGTTTCAATGGTGTAGCATTTAGCTTTTTTATTTTGGTTGGTGATTGTTTTGATACTATTTCTAAAGACTCGTACACAACTTTTGAGGTGTTGTTACTTTGACCTAAAGTCTCGCATTTTTGTCTCATAAAACAAATATGGGTTTAAGTCTTTGCATATATATTGTAGTGGATCCTCAGAGTTTCTTAACTTGGAATTGGGACAATTATAGGCAATTAGTATTAGAATAGTAGTATAATATATTGTTAGTTAAATTTCAACTATCAAGTGCTTGAATTCTATTGGTACAATGTAATTGAAGGTTATTAGGAATTAAACTCCTTAATGTTTTATGTTTAACCAATGCCATTAGATAATTCATATATGAAATTACAATTTTATTTTATTTTTTTCTTTTTCGAGTATACAATCATTTTTTTTCTTATTTTATAACACTATGAAAGAAAAAAATTAAAAAAAATTATTAATTATTTTAATTTGAATTTAAAGCTATCAAATAATCTTTAAATTTAAGGTATTGATTTATATTTCTTTAAGTGCAATGCATGTATATACATTTTGGGGATAGTTAATTCATGCAATATAGGTTAGCATAGGTAATAGTTAAATAATAGATAAACAAAAGTGATAAATAATGAAATGAATCCAAATGAATTAATTAAGATTAATTGTGCAAACAACTTAAGTTATAAAATGCCTTTAGTCTTCTTCCTTTTAATTCATACATGACATCTAAATAGGATGATAGCAGTAAATTAAAAGAAAGAACAAAGATTAAGTCCTTGTCTTTATCTTTAGCTTCACTTGGTAGGATGAAAAAAAAGTTGAAAAGATGAAAAATTGGAGAAAGAGATAAATGAAAAGATAGAAGAGTTTTTTCTTTTCCATTGGTGTGCTTGGTAGGAAAGATAAAAAAGTGAAAGAAAAAAAAAATCTTTCCTCATATTATTTTGTATAATTGAAAAATGAGAGTAAAAAAAATAAAAAATATATGTTAATCTAAAAAATGATTGAAAATTTTCTAAATATGCACGCTTGACTCACATAACTCTCATTTTCCTTTTTTTCTTTATAGTTTGGAGTGATTTTGTTTTTTAATAGATGTGAAACATGATTATTTTCCCTATTTTCTTTCCTCTTATTTTTCTTTCCAACCAAACATGCTCTAAATGCATTTCCATTTCTCCATTTTTCTTTATCCATCTTTCCAATTTTCTACCTAACCGAGCAAACTCTTTGTCTTTGTCTTTATTGTATTGATGTTAGGAATGCTCAAAGGATGAAAGACATTATATTGTATTTCATTAACTTTTGAAATGTTTATTCATATATACATATATATATGTATTTGAGGTTTCATTATATCATTTCTATTTCATTGTCATTTAATTTACATGTTAAAGTAAATGTAAGCAAATATGGTTCATCGACTACTCGTGATATACTATTATAATATTGCATATAATGGCCTTTATATGTAGGAAGACAACATTCTAAGGTAAATTGTCTAAATTCATAGTATGTATTCTATAAGTTTAATGCGAGTAATTAACTCATGTTAAGACTATTATGTCATCTAAATCTAATTGAAGAGATGGCTTGTTTTGACTATCTGGTGCAAGCCAACTCCTAAGTAAAGAAGTAGATGTATTGCCTATAGGTTGTAATGCATTAACCTGGACCAAATTGCAATTAATCCATTAATACGTCCATTTACTTGGATTAATTCATTTCAGATGTTTAGTGTGTAATTACCTAAATCCTAAGTAAAAAATTGACTTCATGTGTATAACATGTATGCTTTGATATTCTAAAGGCTAGAACGTCTCAAAGTAGTATGCTACTAGACCGATTTATTAAGTATATGACGTATACTCGATGAGAGCTTTAGATAAATGTATGGAATTGTATTATCCTTTTAAAAGGCATTATATGAGATAGTAAAAATGGACGAGGCCTCGGTTATTAAATATGAAATGATAAATTGTTCACATGTGGTGACCAATCATTTTCGCATAGAGAGTTTAATAGAACTTTAACGTAAAGTGAAAAGTAAGTAAATTGGACTATAACCTTAAGTTGATTACATATATCATATGAAAGATTATATAAATGACAAGGTTATTAAACTAAAAGTCTATTTATAAAGCTTAAGTAATATGGCATATAATCAGGAGTGCAGTCTTAGGTCTTTAGTGGTATGACTTTAAGATTAATAATTATGTAATTTTTTATTCAGTGTAAAATAATTAATACAAGATTATTAGAGCCTAATTATATATGTCATCTTGGTCTCTTTGTTGGCTCAACATAATTCCTTAATGGATGGTTACTGATCAAAATACCCGAAGTCGGATGATTCTCAATATATTGAAGTGATGGGCTGGGTACACTCCTTTTAGGGGTGTAGGCCTTTTTTCAGTGAATAATCAAAATAACTTTTGATGTTGTTTATTTAGAGTATATATTTAATTTGATTAAATATTTATTTAAGACAAAAATTAGTAATTTAAATTAATTATATTTATCTTCTGATAAAATATTAAAATTTATTTAAATTAAATAAATATGAAAAAATTAATTATTTATATAATTAATTGGATTTCTATAAAGTCTATTAAATATTTATTTATAAACTAAAGATGAATACTATTCTAATTAAATCAAATAAATTATTTTATTTTTTTTGTTTATTTTAATTTTTGATTAAAATTAATTATTTTACTATCGTTAGTTTTATTTTGATAATTATTACATAATTATTCTATTCAAATAAAATTGTCATGATTTTATTTCAAATTAGAATTGGAGTTTTGAAAAATGATCTGGTTAAATAAAATTAACGATTTAATCAAACTTGTATTAAGTATTCAAATTAAATAGCTTAAACTCCTTAAAATATATTGGGCCAAAATAATGTTTGGTAAAATTTGGGCTTGATTGAAATTAAAACTAATACCCCCATTAAGGTAGGCGGCCATTAGGGTGTTAATGAGGTGGCAAAATAATTGTTCTCATCACAAACTAAAAATTAGGGCTACGTTATTACCGTATATAAATAAGAGGTAACAGCCCAGGGTTTAGTAAGACCATTGCACCACCCTAGGGTTTCTGATCATAACATCTCGTAATTTTAAACTTGTTGGCACAAGGTGGTTTAGAAGGAGAATCAAGCTGTACGAATTCAGAGTTGATCAAGACAAAGAATGTCACACACGCTACCATTCGACAATTAAAGAATAGCGAAGAAGGCTAGTTGGTTGAAACTTTCATAAGTATATACTCTAAGAATTCTTGGACAGCATTTGCAGATCTACAACTGAGGTAACTTGATTAGGTAACCTAGGTAACTTAGTTGGTATAATCTTTTAAAAAAAAATTGAAATTTTGCTACGCCATCGGTTTTGATTTCCTGTAATTGTATCATTAGGGTAGTTAATGCAAGTTGTAGTGCTGTCGCTTAAATAACAGCTTGCACAATAGTCATCTTCCACTTTCTATCATTGAAATAGGAGTGAAGAGTAGCTTTTTGAGAAATCTTTAAAAGTAGCGTTATTTGGAATTGATTCAAATTGATAGAAATCTTCCTGAGATTTTGGAGCGAATTTTAGTGTTCAAAATCTTCTCTTGAGCTTGTAAATTATGGAATTATTTTATTGAATGACTTAGGAGAGGTCCTTATTTATAATGCAGTCTACTAGGTGAAATAGTGTTTTGAAAGAATAGAGTTTCTTTATATAGACTTCCCAAATAATTTATCTTTCTTATTTATCTCTTAATTAATTTAACTTAATTAGAGATAATATTACTTCATTTATCTTTTAATTAATTTAATTTAAGTAAGAAAAAATTTCTTAATTTATCTTAATTAAATTAATTTAATTAGAGATCAATTCCCTCATATAACTCTTAATTAATTTAATTTATTTAGAGAAAAATTTTGATTGGCACATGGCAATTCAAGATTTGTCAAAATTCTTTCCTATATAAATGTTTCCTCAAGACTTAGTTACAAACATGATTCTTATTGAGTGTTGCTAGCAAGCAAGTCTTGGAATTTCTGCTGGTTTTGATGCCAAATTTGATTTGCACCTTAGCATTATCTTGAGGAGATTTGCCAATTGTGAAAGACTTATAATCTAAATGGATAGTGAGCTAACATTGCTTGTACAGAAAAATGACGCACATACAATTCATGAGCCAAACATTTTTTAAAAAATTTTTTTTTAACTTGATTGCCTATGCACCTTTTAAGGATCAAGTTATAATGTAGTTAAGTTTTTTTGGTGCCTTAACTTTTGCCTAAGTTGTCCCAAAAAAGGATTTTAAACTTACTAATTTTTTTTGTGCCCTAACTTTTGTCTAAGTCATCCTTAAAGTATTTTCAACCTAGCAAGCATTTTTGAATGTGTAGTTTAAACTTATGCTTAGGAGCAACATAATAATTTCAACTTTTGCTTAGAAGCATTATTTTTTGGAGCAATAGTTTAAACTCACGATTTGGAGCATCATTTTCTTTGGAAGGAATAGTTTAATCTCATGCTATTCAGCATATTTTTTTTCAAGGAGTAGTTTAAGCTCTTATTTAGGAGCAAAAATTTTTTAGTGGGTAGTTTAAAGTCATGCTTAGGAACACCATTTTTTGAAGGAAGAATTTAAGCTCATGTTTAGGAGCATCATTTTTCTTAATAGCAAGTTTAAGCTTGTGCTTAGGAGTATCATAATACTTTAAGTTCTTCCTTATGATCAATATTTTTTAGAGGAACAGTTTAAGTTCGTGCTTAGAAGTATTGTAATATTTCAAGCACTTGTTTGAGAGTGACACAATTGTTTAAGCTTATATTTAGGAGTAATACGATAGTTTAAGCTTGTGCTAAGAAGCATCATGTTTTTTCATAGGTCGTTTAAACCAATGTTGAAGAGCATCATTTTTTTGGAGTAATAATATAAAATCATGCTCAAGAGCATCTTTTTATGAAAGGATAGTTTAAGCTCGTGCTTATGAGTATCATAACAGTTTATCCTTGAGTAATTTCATCATTATCTTTATAGGCGATTTTGAATCCAATCGTAGCTTTTATGCAAGTGAAGCCGTTTTCCCATTTGCTTTGATTCTTCAAACTTTCTTTGCCATTGATATGGTAGCAAGTCATGAAACCCCATGTTTTAAAGTGACTTGCATTCTTGTCTTTCTTCGAGTTGAACTTTCACATCCAGATGGCATTTTTTTCCTTGAGGCATCTTTGGCTTTGGAGCTTTTAATGCTTGTTAAATTGTATTGGCTGTAATAGGTGATCTCATAGGCTAACTAGAGCCCAACCATCATTATCTTGACTTTTTTTTAAAGTAAATGGTTGCTTCCATTCTTTTGGAGATTCATAGACTTATTTATGCTTAAAGCTAACATAATAGGATCAAAAGAGCTAAATTTTATGGTTCTATCCAATTGATTGGATTAAGAAACCTTGTAATTGATGTTGGATTTGATGACAGTGTTTCTTCTTTAAATTCGATTTTTCCTTCCTTCGAGAGATTAGCTAATCAAGTGATGATACTTGCAGTAATTGGGGTCATTTCCCTTATTAGTTTTCTTAGGTTGCTTTATTTCTGGCAATTGAATTTGGTTAGTCTCTAAGAGTTCTTCAAGAAAGCTTAAGACATTAGAATTAGGAAAGGTATATTTTTTTCTTGCTTTAAAGTAATTTTTCCTTTACCTCTATCTTGGATCATTACAGTTTTTGCCTTTTGAGATTGCTTTGATTTGGGAGATATCTAACAAGGCTTGATAGTTACAACCATAGAATGATTGTTTTCTTTGTTATTAGAAATGATTATGCCCCCAACGTAGATGTCTCACTTTTCTTTGCTTTTCTTTAGCTTTTAGACATGAGGACTTTGATTTCTAGCAGCTATCATACATAATCCCATGTGATGAGTTTAAGTAGCTAATTCTTTAAAGGTCTTAGGTTTAATGCCTTACAAAATGTAGCGTAAGCCTAGTTCATGCCTTGTATGCATATGTTGAAGGTAGAAAACTAAAAAAAATTTTCGTTACAATTAAGGCTTAAATTTCTCCATATATGGATATAGTGAAAGACTAGTTCATCTTTCCATTGGCATGCGCTTGTGATTTCAACCATGCTCACTATTCAGCAATTGCTCTAAAATTGATTATGAAATTCATGCTCACATTTTTCCCAGTCATCAATTTGAAAGGGAACTTCTGGCTCATGCTTATCGAAGGAAAAATAGAATATTTAATCTAAATTAAACATACACAGTGAAATTGAACTGATTTCCTTAAAATCTTAGGTAGAGATGTACAAGTAGTCAATTTTGACAATTGAAGATGCATATTTTTAGAGATTTTACCTAGTCAGAGACTCGTAACTCTAAGTACAGGTGGCAAAATGAACCCAAACTTGAACACCTATCCAAAAAATTTGAAACTTAAACTCGAACCAAATCTGATTTAACCAAAAAGTCAATGGTCCAAACTCAAGAAAACCCAATCCTGAAATGGCCTGAACCTAAAATGGCTTGAACTTGGAAAAACCCAAGCCAACAAGATCCTGAGCTAAAAAATGATGAAATTATAATTAAATAATTTGTTATAAAGCATAAACTTTAAGTATCAGTTTTATTTTAATATTCTTTTAATAATTTAATTAAATATTAAAAACTTAATTTATATTTTATATATGATTGAACTTGCTTCTAGGTTGAGCTTCGTTATGACCGAAATTCTTTTAAAATCCTAAGCCCATGACTTTATTTGCCCAGACCCGTTCATTTAGGCTAGAATTACGGTACATCACATTAAAAAATATCTTCTATTAATCTTTATGTATTTTATACTTAAATTTAAATAAAAATATATTATTTTAATTTAAAACCACTGTTTCAGGCTCAACCGGGCCAGTCTGGAGCAAAAATATAAGAACCCGAGCAGGTAGCTCAGTGCTTGAACTGGTCTATATATGATAAATAATGATTTATGACAAAGTATATCTTATCATGAGTTTTGAAAATATTGTCAATAAGGTATATCATCCATTTATCACATTTTCTTTAATTTCATGAGTTAAACTCATTGAATATTAAGAATTTATCTATGATAGCCTTAAAATTTTAAGTGCTTTTTTGAATATTATTCTTATTTATTATTGTTATTTCAAGTAATCATAATTACAGCCTGATAATAGTATAACAGTGTAATAAGGTAAATTAAAAAAAATAAAAGCCATAATAGATAATGCTATATCAAAAATGAAAAAAAAATCATATGTTAGACTTAGACTAGCAACTGGACCTGTCCATGGGTAGAGCAGCCTGTCTAGCCCAAAATGCCTGACATGATTAGAGTCGAGTCTTAGATTTTAAGTTTCAGGTAGGCTCGACCCAAAACGATGTTTTTTTTAAATAAAAAATTTTAATATTACGAATAGTGATTTGTGTCTAGATGGGCGCCCTGAGCTTAGAATTCAAAAATTTTTTGGGGCACGGCTAGGCCTATGGAACCAAACTAAGATTTTTTTTTGAGTTGGATTAGGCCGAAGTTGGGCCTAGGATTAAAATTACATAAAAGTGATTGCATTTAACATGAAATAAAAAATGATGTAAAACATACTTGAACTTGAACTTAAACTGAACCCGAACCCGAACCCGAAAAAGCTTAAGCTTGCATTGACCCAAACTCGAATTGGCTTGAACTTGAATTGACTTGAACCCAAATAGGCCTGAACCCGAATAAACCTAAACCTAAATAAGCTTGAACCTGAATCAGCCCGAACCGTAAATGACCTGACTCAAACTTGCCTAATGCCACCCTAACTTTGAGTGTGCGGATCCCTACACAATAGTTTCCACGGCTTGGTTGCTATGATCTCTTTTTAAGGCCACAAGTAGCACAAATGTCTTGCCTCTAATGGTGATTTATAGAAATATTTTTTGGAGCCTGAGGTTTAGTTGTTCTTCGATGCTAGCTAAAGGACTTTAAGAGTCTTAATCAAAATATAAGCTACAACAGCTCTCAATTTCACATAGCCAAGAATAGTTCTAAAAGCCACTAGGAAGTCAAAAAGATATGAGATAGGGTTGCAGGAGGCTATCGAGATGTGGAAAGTAGTATTTTGCCTCTTGTGGGTAGCGGCTACTCTTTCTCATGTTAAAAAAAATTTTTGCTCATTTTTTTTCCAAATCAAGAATGATTCTAACATGAAAGTGGCACATAGAGTAGTGAGAGCTAAAGTTTATACCAACCTAGCTAAGGGATTTAGGAGGAATGGCACCTTGGGTTTTCTGACAGCCAAAAAGTATACTAGCCACCTACAAACTCTTATACATGTATATTTATACAACAAAAATTAGGTTAGACTTAACTAATGGGTCAAGGGTAGCACCAACTTTCTTAGTCTTTCTAGGATTGGGCCTAAACATTAACTATTTAATATCATAGCCTAATCTAACACCAATAGGGCCCACCACTATAGTGCCTAACTCATTTTAAGTCTAAATGGGATTTATTCAAAATAAAGCCCATTTGACTTAATAATTAGGGTTTTTGGGCTAACCCCTATTTACATGGGAGATATTTAATTCTTAATTAAATTTCTCACCTAAGAAAAACAATTTTATTTCATGTTAATATTATTAAATAATTATCAAATAATTATTTAATCTGCTATAAATAATTATCCGGTCCAAAACTAAGATATCCTTATTTACATGCCAACTATTAGACATGATCTTGATAATACATTCTTATTTTTACTACCACATTGAGACATCTCTTATCTGATTTTACAAATTTGATTTATGACTTAAACAATACTTAATTGAGCTAATTCAATTAAGTCTTCCTTGTTATATCTTTTATTTAATTAAGTCCTACTTAATTAAATCTCGATTTTAATCCAATAGATCATCTTATTGTGTGTGACTCATTAGGTTCCCAACACGTGGGCAATGAATATATTTAATATAATTAATGATATTCATAGATCAAGAGTGAGTTCTAGCAACATATCATGACGACCTAAATATTGATGAGTCAAAATTACCTCGGAGAAGCTATTCAGTAACCAATTTTGTAGTGTAATTCAGTCATTTCACCAAATATCTTAGAAGACTTAAGTATGGTGTAGTGTCTACTCATGTATCAATCCATATTAGTTCCTATAGCTTATGGTTAACCTCATGAATTTAGAAAAATAATTTCTCTTAATTTATCATGTGTTGACCAATGACTTTATCAAGTTAACCAAAGCCAACCATAAATGAGATATATCTCCGATGTCACTTTGAGTGGCAAATCCTCTCTAGATTACTTATCCAACTTTATATGGTTCATGCCATACCTAAAATCGCCGTACCATAGGCATTCATCTATTGTGGACCTATTCATGATGGAACAAAGCATGACACTCCCCGTACAAGATGACTTCATATCACAAGTCAAAGGACTAGTTACATGGTTGGGATGTGAGAATATGTCCATATAAACTTAAGTGGCAATTTCAAATGGAACTCTTGTATAGGCCATATTTAGTGAACTTGTTTCTATAAAACAAACACCCATATGCCATCCTAAGAATCCCATATGCTTCAATCCATGAGATTGGTTTCTTACTGCGTAAGTAAAAAGGCATAATACATGCTAGTCTTTGAGCATTATCAACGCCTCGTCTTGGCAACATAATGACTAGAAACTATTTTAGGAAAGCGACTTTGATACATAAAGATCCCATAATTGTAACTCATTACAATTTAATTGTAAGGATAAATATGTTTCATGGGCTTCATCCAATTGATAGTTCATGATTGTCGTCACACTACTAAAATAAAGGAAAAACCTTGTATCATTAAACTAAGTGATTGACTTGCGTTATTAACTAATATATGCCTCATCTAAGCCAATTGGCTTTACAGCATAAACCATGATTGTCTTAGGTTCAAGATCAGTGTATTAACAGAAGTCATTACCTTTTAATGATCAGACTAATTGCTTTACCATGGGATCTCCATCAATTCCAGAATTATTACAAGTTTCCATAAAGTATGCAACATGTTGGCATGGATTTCCTTTTTCATTAAACTGTTGGAACTTCAAAGCTTGATAATTCTCAAGCATCTTTAAATGTTCAATCATTTGAGAATATGTTTTAGCATAAGTATATAAAGGTGGAGTAGCACTTTTGGCTTGATCTTTGATAGCTTCTTTGATGAGCTACTTGAGTTAATCAGAATAAACTTTTTGAGGTTTTCTTAACAACCTTGTTAGGAATTTCAACAACTTCTTGAAAAATTTGATACTGATTTGCTTTGTAGCAACTTGGTTGCTGCCACTTAAACTTTCAATTTGTGCCATCATGAAAGCCATTTGATCATACTTTTGTTTGATACATGTCACAAGGGAATCTACAGATTTTGCTAAAAGAAAGCCATTTACTATTTAGGAAGAGTGCTAGTTATCATCACAACCACAACATCCAAATTTGATATAAGCATTGATGAGGTGATGTTTCCTTTAACTTTTGAGTTAGAGTAGACTTGGGATTTGAATTGTTGAAAATTTTAATTTTAGGGACCATTGAAATTTGGAAGCATGAACTTTGGAAAAAGGAGATGAAAAATAAAGACTGCCCTATTGAAGGTGCCAAAAATTTGTGCACACAAACTTCATGTCAAAAGTAATAAAAGAATTTGGAGACAAATAAATTAATTATATTGAGCAAGCTTTGAGTTGCAATCTCTAAATATTCTTAAAACAAAGAAATTATTTGATTCTTTTCTTTAATAAAAACTTGGATTCATGGGTTTTCAAAATTGATTTTGAATCAACAAGGTTTGCTTCAAAGGTTTTTATGACTTGATCTTAAGAAAATAGATTTATCCTCCTTTCTATCGTCTAAACAAGATCAGAAATTAGCTTCTTGGGAAATCTTTGAATGCAACATTTCTTGAGAAATCTTGGAAAGAATCATTCCTTCGGAATTTTTTAATTCTTGAGAGAAACCTTCTTTATATTTTATTAGAGAGAATTTGGATCTTCAAAATTTTTTGTTCAGCTTGTGAATTATGGAATTGTTGTGTTGAATAGCATTGGAAAAGTCCTTATTTATAGTGCTAGTCTGCTGGGTGAAACAAAGTTCTTAAAATATGGTTTTTTTATTTCAAAAAAAATTATCTTCCTTATTTATCTCTTAATTAATTCAATTTAATTAGATATAAAATTACTTTGTTTATTTTTTAATTAATTTAATTTATCCAAGAACAAATTTCTTCGTTTATCATTTAATTAATTTAATGTAATTAAAGATAAAATTTTTTTATTTATCTCATAATTAATTTAATTTAATTAGAGATAAAATTAATTAATTAATTTTTTAATTAACTTAACTTAATCAAAAGTAAATTTTACTTGGCTAGTAACAATTCCTGATTGCTCAAAATTTCTCCTTCTATAATGTATGTAATATGTATGTATTTGATTATAAGTGGAGGGGTCTTTCGGAAACACAGATAATACCTACTTCTTCTTCCCTCTATCCTATGGCCATAAATCTGATTCTTCTTCTATTCATATCTTTAAAAAAATTGTAATACATAAAATAAAATGCATGCATGCGCCTCTACCTCATCAAATCCTTTTTTTTCTGTCTATTCCCAACCCATAAACTTGAATGGAATGGAAACATAAAGGCCTATCCACCAACTGCTTTGTTAAGTGCCACTTTACCAACAGATAACATGACCCTTTTTTCCTTGAGGAGGCATCGTTAATGCATTTTCCTCTTTATTTCTCTATTTTGGAATATTTCTGCTAGCCTTTCTCTTTAACATCAATGTCAATGTCAAAATGGATCATGTCAAATTGCTAGTTTCCAATATATGATCCGTTTCACCCAACTTTCAAATTTTCTTAACACATTCACCTGCCTTTAATATATCAACACTTGAGAACACTCACTTTTATTTTGTGCCTGACTTGCAGCTTTTTATTTGTTTTGGGCTAGCAAGATTTTAGGTTTCACTCATGCAAGTCTAAGTTAAAATCCACTCACTCAGTCAGCAAGCAATAGGCTTAATTTTGAGCGAAATCTCAAGCAATTATTAAACTTATATATGCATGGGTTCTCTTCAGAATGGCCATGGCAATGACATGCATGCTCCTACTAGAATGGTGGTTTGTGTATATATCTTATAGGTCTAGGGCAGGGGAGGGGAACCGTTGACTATTGTCATTCACTCTGATAAAGAAATTATACAACAAACAAACTAGTAAAGGGAAAGAAATGCACTCTTTGAGTTTGCCAAGTTTTTTAATCTCTAACTCATCAAAACAAACAACCCCTTAGCATTGGCAACTCAGACCTCCTCATCACGGACTCAACCATATAATTATCAAAGCATTGGTAAGTATTATCATACGATTTCAACAAACTAATTATCAAAGCATT
Organism: Adansonia rubrostipa; assembly: GCA_038381775.1. Taxonomy (NCBI): domain Eukaryota; kingdom Viridiplantae; phylum Streptophyta; class Magnoliopsida; order Malvales; family Malvaceae; genus Adansonia; species Adansonia rubrostipa. Next base: position 4,795,699 of record JBBYHM010000003.1, on the reverse strand, counting down.
AATCCCATAAATGCAAATAGCCACATCTAGTATTGTGTCTTATGCTTACACTGCATAAGTTTTGTAATAAACTTGATAACAAAGTGAATTGGAAAATTGAAACTAAAATGCCCTATCCTTATGTTCATTTTCTCAACATTTGATGGCAGAAAAGGATACTGTTGTACATGTTAAAGAAAAATTTAGTGAGAAGAACCAAAAAAAAATTTGTATACAAAAATGATACTTAAGACTTTTAATTTATAGGCTTAAGTTTTATTCCCCTTGATGATTAAAGTCTTGCTCTCTCGTTAAACTTTTTGTTAGCAGATCTGTGATATTATCCTTTGATTTTACATTATTAATAGAGATAATTCCATTTGAAAGCAATTGCCTTATGGTATAGTGTCTTTAACGAATGTGTTGAGACTTACCATTGTACAAAGTATTCAGTGCCCTACCAATTACAGATTAGCAATCGCATAAACATATTGTTGGCATAGGTTTCCTAAAATATCTTCTCAAAAGTTTCAAAACCATTCTACTTTTTCCCCATCTCACCTTAAAGCTATGAATTTAGATTCCATAGTGAACTAGCTATACATGTTGCTTAGAAGATTTCCATGATACTGTAACTCCTCCAATCGTAAAGACATATCCACTAGTGGATTTCAAGTCTTTAGTATTTGATATCCAATTTCAATTTGGATATCGAGTATAGTGCAGCCTATAATTTAAGGTATATCTCAAATATCCAAGTGCGCTCACGATGGCCTTCCAGTGATCCTGTCCAGGATGATTTGTGTATCTGCTCAGTTTACATACTGAGTAGGCTATGTCTAGATTTGTGTAGTTCATAAGATAGATTCGACTACCAATTGGTTGCAAATATTTTACCTGAGATATCGCGTCATTAGTATTCTTCGTTAGATGTACATTAACATCTAAGGGTGTTTTAGCAACATTTGTATCATTCTTATTGAATTTCTCAAGTACCTTATTCACATAATGATCCTGAGTAAGTACCAATTCATCTTATGATTTACAAATTTTAATTCCTAAAATCATGTCCGCTAAACTTATATCTTTCATGCCAAATTTACTAGTAACCATGCTTTGGTAGCTGTAATTATCTTATCATTACTGCTTATAATTAGCATATCATTTACATACAAACAAACAATAACATACCCTTCGTATGTATTCTTTATGTGTACAATTTATCGCATTCATTAATATGAAACCTGTTTGGTTGTATAATGTTGTCAAATTTTTGATGCTATTGTTTTGGTACTTGTTTTAAACAATATAATGATTTAACAAACTTGTACACTTTCTTTTCCTTTCCTAGAACCTTAAACCTATTGGGTTGTTACATGTGGATTTTTCATCTAAATTTCCATTCAGAGAAATCTTCTTAACATCCATTTAGTGTATCTTGAGATTTTTAAGAGCGACCATAGCTATTAACATTTGATTGGATGTTATTCTCGTAAATGATGAGTAAGTGTCAAATTAATCAAGCCTTTTTTTTTACTTGTATCCTTTTATCATAAGCTAAGCTTTATACTTATCTATAGATCCATTAGCCTCTTAAATATCCATTTGGATCCCAAAAGCTTATGCTTGTGAGAAAGATCCACTAGTTCTCACGTATGATTCTGCATGGTGGACTCTATTTAACTGTTAACAACTTCTTTCCAAAACGATGCTTTTGGAGATGACATAGTCTCTTTAAAAGTCTAGGGTTCATTTTCTAATAGATATGTTAGAAAATTCAGACCATTTGTGCTCGGTACTTTAGGTCGTTTACTACTTTAGGGTTTAATTTGTTCCTCCTCATCCACTTGTGGATCACTACTCGATTCCTTATAAGCTCTCCTAATAGTCTTATTTTCTTATGTTTTCTTGTATGGAAATACATTCTTAAAAAACAAAGCATTCCTTGATTTAATGATCGTATTAACATGAATGTCAGATTATACACAAGAAAATAGTAAGTCACACTGTTATTTGCATATCCAATGAATGTGCAACGTACAACCTTAGGTTTAAGGTTGACCTTTGTAGGCAGAGGAATCGTTACCGTTGTAAGACACCCTCACACTTTCATGTAATTATAGGATGATTTTTGACCCTTCCATAACTCATACGATGTCCTATCCGATTTTTTGTAAGGTATTTTAAATAAAATATAATTTGTTGTTAGAATGGCCTCTCTCTACAAGTTTTGAGGTAACCCCGAACTAATCAACAGAGTGTTCATCATGTCTTTCAACGTATAGTTCTTTTACTCCATAATAGCATTTTGTTTAACTAAATAAGGAGCAATGTTTCATGGATAATTCCATGTTCTTTCACGCAATTCATTAAATAATGAATCGTATTCACCACCGCGGTTACTTCTTATCTCCTTTATTTTCTTGCTTAGTTGATTTTCAACCTCGATTTTAAAGAGCCTAAAAGCTTTTAAGGCTTTGTCTTTGCTTCGTAGCAAATAGATGTAGTAGTATCTCATGCTATCATCGATAAAAGTAAGAAAATACATTTTATCACCTCTAGTTTGCACAAACTTTAGATCACATATATTTGTATAAATTAAATTTAAAGGTTCATTTCATCTTACTATTGAGTAGAAAGGAACCTTTTCAAATTTAGATTTGACGCATTTATAATTTTTATTGATCCAAACTTTTAGAAGCAAATCCAATTCACTAATTCTTTGCAAGGTCTTATAGTTTACAAATCTAATCTACCATGCCATAGATTAGAAGACTCAAGCAAATAAGCAGAAGAAGAACTCATTTTATTACCATTCTTATTCTCGAATATAATAGTCATTGTGTTGAGCTTAAAAAGCCCATTACAAAGATAACTCCTCCCTACTAACATCCCAAATTTGGAAAGTACAAACTTGTCATATTCAAAAATTAACCTAAATTCTTTTTTGCTTAATAATGAGCTGGACACTAAGTTCTTACAGATTTCAAAAGCATGAACAATGTTATTCAAGGTTAGTTTTTTTGTTTTTTCGGAGGTAATCTTTAACACCACTTTTCCATGGTCGAGAAGCTTGTAGATTGAAGTTCCCCATAAATAATTGCTCATTCAGAGTAGCTTCTTTGTACTAGGTAAAACTCTTCCTATCGGAACATGCATGGCATGTGGCACTGATATCAACCCACCAAGTCTTTGGATCTTCTACCACATTCACTTTCGACACCACTGTGATAAGTTCATTCTCATTATTATCAACTAACTTGGCTTCAGCTTTCTTTTTCTTGTTCTTGTTTTGATTTTGATGGCAATCTTTGGCATGGTGTCTGGGCTTGTTACAAGCAAAGTAGGTTCCCCAGAGCTTGTTAACCACCACACCCTTGTTCTCGTGGGAAGAACTTGAACTAACATGTTTCCTTTTGTTGATTTTTTCACAAGTTCTATGATATTGCATTTAGCTTCAATATTCTGAGCTTTTACTTGATTTTTTGAACTTCGATTATCTTCTTCGATTGTCAATCAAGTAATTAGGTCTTCCAAGCTTATCTCCTTTCACTTATGTTTAAGATAGCTCTTAAAGTCATTCCATGAAGTGATGGTTTCTCAATCAAAGCGGCCACCTAAAACGACTCATTTAACACCATTCTTTCGATAGTGATTTCATGGAGGATCAACTAAAATTCTTGGACCTAATTGATCACGGTCTTGAAGTCCACCATTTTAAAATGCAAAAATTTGCCAACCACAAATTTATTTTTAGCGGCATCTTCAGTTTTATAGTTCTGGTGCAAAGACTCCCACAGCTATTTCATTGTCTTTATTGGACTATACATGTTATACAACGAGTTGTCCAAACCATTGAGGAAGTAGTTTTTGCACAGAAAGTTCAAGTGCTTCCATGCATTAACTGAAGCTACAATTACAACACCTGTTTCCTCTTCCTCAAGAATCGAGGCCCCCTCAATTAGAAACTAGGCCAAATTCAAGGTTGTTAGGTAGAATAATATCTTTTGTTGCCGTATTTTGAAGTCCACCTTATTGAACTTCTCTGGTTTTTCTCCATGGGTAGCATGCAAGGTAATTGCGCAACCGACGTACTCACATCATTGACAATTGGTTTAGCTATTTGTTATACAAAGATAATGGGATCAACTTGATCATTTGAAATACTTGTTTTGAAAATAAGTAATCCGATACACAATTTAATACATTAATAATATATACTAAGTCAAAACATGTATATATCAAATTTGAAAACAATAAATATATATAACTTACATAAACAAATATTTAAGCAGTTTATACAATTATAAACTTATAACACTGCAACTTGAATGAATTAAACCATCTAAAAGAAATTAGATATATATTATGCCAAACTGTGAATTGCATTGTAATAGACAGACAATGAAAAAGTAATTAAAACAACGTTGATTTGACACCATTGAAAATTATAAGTGTACGTATATATATATATATATATAAATTATGGATGTTAAGCAATTCAATATCAGAACATGTATTGATTGATTGTAGTAGACAAAACTAAAT
>JBBYHM010000003.1:4780746-4791072 GCA_038381775.1 Adansonia rubrostipa | reverse complement strand
GTTGACATAAAAATATATATATATATATATATATATATATATATATGCCACTACAAATAAGTGGAGAACTTTCGTTTCAAGAAAATAATTACCAAGGCAAGATTTTATGTGTGTGTGCGCGCGCGCGCGTGCGTGTGTATATATATAAAAAACCAAAGATTCTGTTTTCTCTTGGGTCGTTGAGTCTAGAGGAAGCGAAGGCGACCTGGACAAATTAAAACCAAAAAGGTTCGGAGACTGAGATAGGCCTAAACCGTATTACGGAAACGGAAGGAAGACAAAGATGGTGAACTTTTCTCCTCCTCCTCCTCCTCTTTCTTCTTCTTCTTCTTCTTCTTCTTCTTCTTCTGGCAAAGCGTCGGAATATGAAGCCGCTTCGATAGCAGCCGTTGCTTCCGTCGAATCCCTAAAATTCAAAGAGGAAGACGAGATCGGCGGTGGCGTACAAATCACAAGCTTTACAGAGCTCGTAGATGAAGTGACCCTCCACTTTCAGATCATTCACCTCCCTAAGCAGGTACGCATATTTGTTCATTTATTTACTACTAATGAGTTTGGTCAATTTCTTCACGAATTGCATATTTATTTATTCAATTTGATAGATATACGTATGGATAGGCTGTAACTCTGCTAAACTGGGAAATCTGTATGCCGCTGCTCCTACACGACCTGTAAGTTTTATTTCTCTTCAATTGATTACTTTTTATCATTGATTATGATTATGATATGATATGTGTAGATTGTTGCTAAAAATAATAATAATTTTTGGGTATGAACAGAATAATACGGTGAGCGTGACTTCCATTCTTGGAGGTGCTTCAGATAACACTGGTTCTGGAATTGCTCGACGATTAGGTCATTTTCTTTAATTCCACCAGGATTTTATTACTATTTTTTTTTCTTTCTGCTTGAATGAAATGGAAATTGTTTGTTTTGCAGTGCTAAAGACTGGTCTTAATATAATCGTGGCTTGCAATATCCCAAAGAATAACCCTATGCTTGAGGTTTGGTTTTATTCATTGACGTTTGGACTTAATTTAAGCAACATCCGATAGGTTGATGTTTGTGTTAATATCATCATTTTGTTTCCCTTTTCCTCCTGGCCTTTTACAGGCAAATGCTGAAAAGAAGTTGATGGAGAAGCTAATTAGCCTGGGCTACTCAAGGCCTAAATCCCAATCCCCAGGGCCAGGGTTGTCTTCTTCATAGCGAAATCTGTGATTCATATGTGCATTGTAGCGGTAAGCAAGTAGATTATACAAATCTACAATGTAGTCTCAGTTAAGGGATACTTTTTAACACATTTTATTCATCCAGAAATTTAACCAGCAAAACATACCTCGTCTGGCTGTGAATCCCTTCGGACACTGATGCTTTAAGCTTTTTCTATTATATTAAGTGCTTTGTCTCTCATGTCAGAGACAGATAAGTTGCAAATGCCGAACATTGTTTTTGATTATACCCCTGAATTTCCTGGGTGGTTGATTATTCTAAGTTTGCTACCGAGCTTAATGCTGGTTAACCCTGCCTTGATCTGAATTTGGATGTCAATTCTTTTATTATCTGAGCTGAAGCATTCTAATTTTAGTTTGTGTGATTTACCCCCATTAAACGGTTGAAACCCTGTTCTGATCAATCTGTCACTAGTTTATTCTGAGAATAGGGCAAGCACGTTTATAGCAATGTTAATGATATCCTACTAGCCAAATGGGCGGGATGTTGGCGTGCTCATGGTCATGGAGCTCAAGAATCTCAATTATTCTTTTCCTATTTTAGGGTAGCCTCGAAGCTTAGACCACGCACGAAGGCTCTGGGAGATTGCAGTTTGTAGACTATTGCAACGATGATCCATTAGAGTGCATCAACAGTTCATGTAGTCAATTAAAGATTAAGATGGTATTTGCTTAATTTCTTTTTTGCTAATGAAATCATTGAGCTGATTTGATTAACTAGAATGTGATTGAAATATATTAGATAACCTAGTGGGGCTTAATCCGACTGCATATTATTATTATTATTATTTTTTCACTAAAATGAGGAAGCATATTGATGAGAAAAATCTGGTTGGCTCAATAGGGCTGGCTTGCTTGGAAGACCCTCCTAGAAAAAGAAAACAAAAAATAAAAAAATAAATAAAATGATCCAACAACATCACTTGTAAAAATGTGATTATTGGCCATGGAAGTATTTTCAACAAGCGTTTTGCTTTATTCTCATTTCAATGGATCGCAGAGCCTGCAAAAGGAATAGGTACATGGCATAGTCTTTTAAAGCCTTTTACTTGAATGTTGCTTATTGCTTCTATCGTTTTAAAAGCCATGAATTACTTGATGAATTCATCCCAATGAGAACCATGAATTAGAAAATTTTTTTGCCGGCCATGAAAAATGGTAATCCAGTAATAACATACTTTTTCTTGCCCTACTCCTATATGAAACGATATTCCAGAATTTCAAGCTTCAATTTTTTTCAGCGGTTTTTCCTTCTTTTAGAGTTCTGATTCCTGGTGCGCAATGGAAACTACAACTTTGTACGAAAGCAAGACTGCATGGATCAGGCACTCGTGTCTCCATGAACTTGGTTTTTTTTTTTTTTTTTTGGGTGTCGGCAGATTCAGCAACCCTTATGGGTGTCTGGTTCTAAAATATTTTCAGACTTCACTTTGCATATACAGGATCAAGAGCAGAGCAGGCAGATTGCTGGAAAATGTATAAAGGCTCAAATTATCTGTTAATAACATCCATTAAACATCTCCAAAACGGAAAAAAAAAAAATTCATCAAATAAATCACGTCATGGGTGTCTAACAAAAAAGTTTTGCTTTGTCTTGAAGTTAGTCATTGGTTTAGTGGCTCAAGCCAATAAAGTGGGTTTGCAAAATTTGTTTCTTAGGCTCGTTTGGGCACAGACCGCCTAGTGAAGGATATGCGCATGGTGGAAGCAATGGTGATTTTCCGCGGGGTTGCTAATACTAAATTCTGCTATAGGAAAATTCAAGGTGTGAAAATATCATAAATAGACATCATAGGTTACCAAAATTCAAGCACCCTATTTTTCCAGAACCTAATTATTATTTTGTTCGTGAATTATAGGTTTAAGCAGTTCGGAACTATCTTTATCCATGTGTTTCTCTAACCCTACTTCTATGCTTTATAGCCTTCAATTTGTATTTGTACCACATAGCTCAGTCTTATCACAGGAACTCTTAGTCAAGATTCTATGAACAAAGAATTAGTAATTACACCAGTTTTCTTTCATGTTGCCGCAGTTGGCACTATCTTTTAGATACTAAAGTAGAGTTGCTGTTCCTGCAGTTGATTCTAATGAGAACCGGAGGGCAGATTATTTATTCTGGAAAGTTAGGTCGCCATTCAAGCAAACTTATTGAATACTTCGAGGTATGCTGATATTACCAGCCAATCTACTTCTTTGTCAGCTTCTCATGGTATAATTCTATCAGATATTTATTTATTTATCAGTGAGAATGTTTCTTAAGCATGGATAACTTTAGACATAAACATTTAATGGCTAGTCCAATGACATTAATAAGCTAATAAGAGCGATAAATAACTTTATATGCACATCTTTGACAATAGAAGGGTATTTCGATTAATTAGCAGTAATGACAAGAGAAAACAGTGCAATCACATCAGCTACAAGTTCAAAATAGAAGGTGCATGTAACTTTTTGTGTCTGCATGCCTGTATGGTATTATATCATCAATGGAATCAGCATACCGAGCCACTCGTATTGTTGCCCAATAGATCCTTCAAAAAAGAAGATAGCATCCACTAATAAATTTCTTAGAAAAATTCATATGTGATAAACAACATCATACATTCCACCGAAGTGTGTGCACATATGATAGCCACCTCTATATTTTCAAAATTACATTCACTAGAAAAAACAATCACTGTCCAACAGGGTATTCCTGGTGTCCCAAAGATCAAAGAAAATTATAATCCAGCTACATGGATGTTAGAAGTTACATCTGCTTCAGTGGAAGCAGAACTCAAGCTAAATTTTGCCAGCATTTGTAAGGAGTCACATTTGTATAAGTGAGTAAACGACTATGTTATTTGCTGGAATTCAACGGAAACAACATCGGTGGTTTTGAATTTTCCCAAAACTAAACATAATTGTTATAATTCTCTTTCATTTACACGGAAACCTTAGAATTGGTGAGACAGTTAAGTGAACCTCAGCCAGGTTCAAGAGGCTTACACTTCCCCACTCGTTTTTCACAAGGTAGCTGGGTACAGTTTAAGGCTTGCCTATGGAAACAACACTTATCTTATTGGAGAAGTCCTGAATACAATCTGGCTCGTTTCATATTTATGCTAGTTTCATCCCTGTTGTTTGGGGCAGTCTTTTGGCAGAAAGCAAAAGAAATGTAAGCATACACCGAAAGGAAAAAAAAAAAAAAAGATAGTACTAATATAACAATTAGCGGGCATAAATGACTAACAGTCTTTTTATTGTTTTCTGAAGCAACAATCAGCAGGATTTATTTAACATACGTGGATCGATGTACATTGCTGTCATAGTCTTGGGAGTAAATAATTGTTCAGCAGTTGTACCATATGTGGCAACTGAACGCACTGTTTTATACCGGGAAAAATTTGCCGGAATGTACTCCCAATGGGCCTATTCATTTGCACAGGTGAGTAGTCCAATCATGTATAATATGCTTATATGTATCAATGGTTTATGCATAATTGCAATTCAATCCTTCTAATATTGCAGGTAGCAATCGAAATACCTTATATAGCATTGCAAGCAGTTCTGTATACTGTCCTTACATATCCTGCGATAGGGTATCGTTGGTCAGCATACAAGGTCCTTTGGTACTTGTATGCATCATTCTGTACGTTTCTGTATTTCGTATATCTCGGTACGCTTATGGTTTCCTTGAGCTCAAATATGGAGATAGCCTCTATATTGGCGACTGCTGTCTCCACCATATTGAATCTTTTCTCGGGATTCCTTATGCCAGGACCGGTAAACCCTTTTTATCTCCTATCTCTTCTTTCTCTTCTTACATTATTCACAATAATGTTTCTTTAGCTTTTAGCCTTTTTATATAACAGCAAAATTAGGCTAAGTATTGATATGAAACAAAATTTATAATTTCATCTCCTGGAACAATCTTCCAAGCAGAAAGATAATTAATATATGTTACTCCGCCCCATATGCAGAAAATACCCAAGTGGTGGATTTGGTGCTACTGGATTTGCCCAACATCATGGTCCCTAAATGGCCTCCTGAGCTCACAATATGGAGACATGGACAAAGAGTTATCCATATTTGGGGAACTCAAAACTGTTAGCTTTTTCCTAGAAGATTATTATGGTTTTCATCACGATCGTTTAGGCCTTGTTGCACTTGTTCTCGTTGCTTTTCCAGTTGCCTTTGCATCACTTTTTGCCTATTGCATAGGAAAACTAAATTTTCAGAAGAGGTGACTGGGAACAATATTGTAGAAGGAAAAATATGTCTATTCAACGAAAAATCATCAGTCATGACTTGGTTAGTCCAGATGGTTTCCTTGGACTTAGATAGAGCATGCTCGAGTCTAGGTTGATTTCGATGTTATTCTACTTGAACGATGCATGGCTGGCTTGATTCTTTCTACAAGTATCAAGAAAATGAGATATATTTTATGTACCACAAAAATAAAAAGAAAAATGAGTTCATATTTACTTAGTATACCAGGCAGACATTTGATCTGCACTTGAAAACCAAGTTCATTTTAATATCCATAAATTAAAATAACTGGGGATGATGTAAATTAATTAACTTGATTGTTTTGTTGAGCATCATGGCATGGCTCAGCATATTTTTATACAGACAGAAACCAGCAATAGCCAGTAGAGCTTCTATCTCCTTTGGAAATTTAATCTTCCAATAAAATAAGCAAAGAGAGGAGCAAATAGAATAGGGAAGATGATGAGAAGAGCGGCAACACCACCTAAAAAGTGATGATGAAAACCAAAATAATCTTCTAAGAAAGCAGAAACTGTCTTAGTTTCTCCAAAAATCTGTATTTCTTTATCAATATCTCCATACTGTGAAGTAAGCATGCTGTTCAGTGACCAGGAAGTGGGGGATAAATAATACAGCCAGAGCCACCACTTTGGCATTTTCTGCATTAAGATACTATTTGGGTTAGTACTTGTAATTCAGGAATCATCATGAACTACTCGCATATTTCAAGGAATCACTAGCATAGATTGTCATTTTAGAAAGCTTACTGGTTTTGGCATAATGAACCCAGAGAACAAATTCAGCAGGGAGTAGGCAGACGAGGCCACAATGGAAGCCACTTCAATGTTGGGTGTCAATGACACTATCATCATCCCTAAGTAGGTAAAATATAGCAGTGTACAAAACATGCAGTAAAATGTCCATAATATTTTATAGGCAGACCAGTAGTAACCAATCATAAGATAAGTGATGATCACATATAAAAATGCCAGGGTAAGCAAGGATGGAATCTCAATTATGACCTGCAAAATGAAAACCCAAGTCACTAGGAAAACATTGAAAAAAGAGCCCCTTCCTTTAAAACCCTGAATTGCAAACAAATTTAAGTTCTTGAGGAAGTAGAGAATTTATTATTTTATTAAAATTACCGTTTAGTTGAATCTCAAACAAGTTTCAAATTTCAACATAATGTAAATTTTCCAGCCTTAACTTTGATACAAGCTAAGCTAGTTAACTGCCTTACCTCCCAAGCTAATATATGACAGGTAGAAACATTCCTCTTCCAGGGACTCACTGATTTACCATTCTCCAGTCATATTATGGCAATTCGATTTGTGTTTTAAGTTTAAACTAAATAAATTTTCAAATGCGTTTGTTTACTTTAGTCAAGGATAATGCTTTCACCAGTTTACTAAAATTTTACTTCCTAACAGGCCAAAAATTCTTATTAACTCTTAAAGTAATTACAGTTTTTCTAGTAAATTCTTATAGAAATTACAGTTTTTCTAACAAAATCTTTATGGATAAGGAAACACAGTGAAACCACTAAAGCCTTCATAAGAAGCTTCTGACAAGCTATAACGAACACAACAACAAAGCCTTTTCCCTCTTCAAACATCTAGTGGGAAAGATTTTAATCTTTTATCCCTGGATCAATTCTGAATGATTTTAACCATAAGTGCCTTTCACGTTTTACTAGAAACACCATGGATTTACCAGATCTTACTTGACACCATTCAGACCTTCTCGGATTCATCAATTTGCAGCATCAAAAGAAAATGGAAAATATCAAAAGAACCATGAAAACTAACTTAGTTGCTCAAATTTAAATTTAACTGATATTTTAGAATCATCTCATCAAATATTCTCTAAAAGCACCACCAAGTATATCTCGAAACAATAGTCAGAGCAATTGAGTCAATTTTCAGGGAAGTTTAAACCTGTGCAAATGTGTATGCCCACGGACTGTACATTCCTGCAAACATTTCCCTGTACAAAACTTGCCTCTGCAGCGAAATGTATGGTTGAACTGTTGAGCAACTGTTTATGCCGAAGAAGATTAGTGCCGAATACATCAAGCCAAATACATTGAACAGGTCTTGTTGGTTATCTCTATAAAAAAAAAAGAAAGGGGACATCACATCAGTCTTTTTCAGATGGAATCCTCCACTTCCAATTATTAAATATCATGAACCATTTAGAGATTCAATGCAGAAGTGCAAAACTATCTAATTTCCAAAACTTCATGAGTTTCCAGTAAATTGAAGCAATAAATATGAATTTCATAGTTTTTGGCTTTCTGCGAACATGAAAAAAATTGCGTATACTGACATTTTTGTTCCTCGCTGCCAGAACAATATGCCAAACAGAACAGATGAGGCAGACAAGTAAAAAATGCGTGTCAAATTGTATGAAGGACTTCGCCAATAAGACAAGTGCTGTTTCCACAGGCATGCTTTGAACTGCTCCAAACCATTCCGAGGAAAGCGATTAGGAAATTGCAAGTCTTTTGAACCAGGAGGTGGTGAACTCAATTGCTTGACCAATTCTATGTTTTCCCTATAGTAAGAAGGCTAAAAGAGTTACATGCTAGTCCAAATTGAATTCCCATAAAGTGAATATCTTTACAAGATATAAAGACTTTTGCTTATCACTATTTAATATTAGTTCATAATGTTACAGAAAAAAAAGAAGTTTGGTACAAAACTTGCCAAGTAAATTTTAAAAGCAAAATGGAACAATAGGTCTACAAAAGAAAGCCAATGAAGGGCAAATTTATAATAAACTGTAGTGTTTGTTGCTCTGAAAAGCTGATGGTAGAAAAGCAAGCTATTATAGTTGAGACAGTTTAAGCGTAGGTCTAGCATCTATACTTACTTAAACAAAGTGGAGCCCTTATAAATATCAGCAAAATCTATGCCAGTTTCTGCCTCTGCAGAGTTTGAAGTAACTTCTAAAATCAATGTTGCCGGATTATAATTGTCTTTAATTTCGGGCACTCCAGGGATGTTCTAAGCAACAGTAACAGAAAGGGAATGTCTCAGGAGCAATAATTTGTTTCTAACAGTACTTCTATATCAGATAATAATGGAAAAATTGCACAACCATCATATTATTCAAAATTCTGAAGTAAGCTGACCTGAAAGTACTCAATAACTCGACTGGAGTGGTGACCGAGTGGTCCAACACAGATAATGCGCCCTCCAGTTTTCATTAAAATCAACTGCCATGCAGGAAGATAAATTGAGGGTCTGTTTTTTATCCCTTTTGGATTGTACAGTGGAAAACTCAGAACATCCTCTATAGTAAAAGGTGGAAGTACAAATTAGAACTCCAAACTTAAATCCCATTTTACATAAAAATGTGTACAAATTACTCTACCTCATCAAATGCCTCAAAGATATGAATACTAGGTTGGTGGATGGTGCAAACGACAGTTCTTCCTGTTTCGGCAACATTCTTCACTGCTCTCATAACAATTGCCGCTGCTCTTGCATCTAAACCTGAAGTGGGTTCATCCATAAACATGATGGATGGATTGGCAACAAGCTCGACAGCTATGGTCAACCTTTTATGCTGCTCAGTAGATAACCTATTGACTCCAGATATGCCTACCAAAGAATCTTTAATTTCGTCAAGCTCTATTGTTTGAAGTACTTCATTTACAAAATCCTGAAAAAAAAAAAAGGAAAAAGCTTAATTATTAAAATTTCAAAGTTTTCAAGATCAAAAAAGAAATCATTATTAATGTCCAAGAAAGGTGTCATACAGCTTTAGTTTTTGAATCAATATGAGATGGAAGACGCAAAGTAGCAGAGTATATTAGTGATTCTTCTACAGTGATATGGGGAGAATGTATATCAGTTTGCTCACAGTAACCTGATACCCTGGTAAACGTATCTTGAACCTTGAGGTACCCACCAATTCTAATCTCTCCTTCAATTGTACCACCAGTTTTCCGTCCAGAAAGAACATCCATAAGAGTTGTTTTACCCGCTCCACTGACACCCATCAATGCTGTCAAGATACCATGCCTGAATGCACCAGTAATATCGGAGAGAAGCTGCAGCTTTTTCTGCTTAAAACCTCGCTTTCTCATTTCCTGAGACAAAAAATAGTAAGACCAGAAACCCAAAACACAAGAATTTGCAGCAACCTTGAAGTTAAGAGTAAATGTAGCTGTAGTAGGATTGTTACTAAAGGAGTATCAACGTAGTACTGCACATCCCGGAATGCCACAGTTAGGGGCTCAAAAGGCAACACCATTTTCCCAGTAAAATCTGCAAATGGCAGCCAAATTCACTTGAGATGCATAACCGTGAAACAGAACACAAATGCACATCAATAACAGATTTGATGCTGAAGAGGAATATGGACAATAGGAATATCAGGATTCATTCAAAATGCTCACCTTTTTCAGATCCTGCAATACGTCCAGTGTCAGCTGTGCTTTTGCATTTGCTTTCCTTGTGTATACTATCTCTGCCATCTTCTAGTCCTTGTAGTTGAGAGTATCTTTCAAAAGAAATTATAGCACGAGATTTTCCTGGAGCTGAAAGTATATCAATTTACGGATTAGCACATGTATGCACAAAATATATTTAGATATATATATATATATATTCCTTTTAAAGAGGACCTCCTAGCTGATCAACATAAACTTACGCTTCAAGAAAGTCAAAGCCAAGGTAAAACTAGCATTGAAAAGCACTGTTAATCCAAATAAATCTGCAATTGATATCCAGTAAAAGTGGCTACCAAAGTGTTGGAACATTTTCAAAATAATGAAAGGTCATGTCTTCAAAGTAATGTCTCTTAATTATTTAATTAAGAGTGATGT